>JARHVA010003162.1:1877500-2132408 GCA_037957365.1 Torreya grandis | reverse complement strand
AGAGGAGAGGTAATTGCCTCCCAAATTTATGTGTCATCAAACACAAAATTCCTTCATCAACTCTTGATCCCAAGAGACGACCCTCAAAAATTTAACATAAACATCAACATTCAAGTAAGAGGAGAGGGCCTTATGTGTCATCAAGCACATAAGGCCTTGCCTTCATCAACCTCCCGAGCCCAAGAGATGACCCCCTAAAAATTTAACATAAATTAGATTATTTTGGATTCATACAAGCCAAATACACATATAATAAAAACAAACATGGACTTAGGTATCTTCACAATAATTACCACCATATATTCTACGCAACATCAACACCATAATGAATCTTCTAAGGGCTATGCTTGTTATCTCTAACCTTGAATCCTATAATTATTTTAAATTTTTTGTCCTCTCTTCCCAAATATGTAATTTTTTTTTGTAGCTAAGAATGCCTACGAGAAAGGGACACTATTTCTATTTTTTTATACGTCTCAAATGAGGATAAATTTCTCTTCTTGGTTATAGATCTACCCCTTCCAAATATGTGCATAGAGAATGATAATTTTAGATTTTTCCTTCATTTCAACATTCACTAAGATTCAACTATTGATGGAACTTAAATTTTGACAAATGAAAAGTAAGAAAAGTCCTTTTTTAAACATTCTCAATTTTTCCTCATTAAGGAATCCAAAAATTTCAAGGCAACATGGTTCATTCAAGGTTTTATTTGTTAAGGATAATGTAGAAAAGCATAAAATAATAAGGTGTCCACACATAATTTTAGTTTTAATGGAGGTTTTCCAAGGAGGCATACAAACACGAAAGGGGTAGTACACATCCATAGACACACACATAAAGCATACATGCAATCAAGGTTTATCCAAGTCAAAATGGTTATGCGAGATGGGTATACTGTCACCTCTTATCCTTATCCTACTTTCCATAATCCATTTGTCACATTCACACTTGATTTACCCATAAGAATACTCATGTGAAATAAAAATAAAATAAATACATTATATATATATATATATATATATATATATATATATATATATATATATATATATATATATGTATATATTCCTAGGATTCCTTAAATCCTGTCATAATCACATTTGCCATTTCCATATAGAACACGTGCCTTCACATACATAGAGTATTATCATTGATTCTAGAATGTTCCTACTATGGCACTAGTAATGTGTTCAAATACACTGCATACATTGTTACTACTATGAATAATCAAAAAAATGTGAATACCAAAATATGCAATTAAATGGATCATCCAATCATAACCAAAATGAATATAACATTATGGAAACACAACTACTTTTCACAATAATCATCTTGTCATAATATCCATAGAAATCCATGCTGAGAAAAAAGTGTCGGTAAAAATAATCATAATCCACATGTCATGGTCATGGAAATATGGAAAATCACTTTCATTGTTGAAACTTAGCAAGTGAAACAAGAAATACAAATCGTACTAGGAACACCCTCTACTAAAAATAACATTTGTTTTACTCAGTTATCCATTTTATATCAGAAAGTAAAATAGGAAATATAAATTATAGCAGGAAAAATATCTATTAGAGCTAAAATCTATTTTACCTAGGGATCTATTTACTATCACAAAGTAAAATAGAGAATACAAATTATAGGATCTTTACACACCCATACGGGGTGCACATCCCTAGATGAGATCCAATGTTAGTGTCTAAAATTGCACTAAGCATTTGTTCCCTTATTGAATATTAATGCCTAATTTGTCTAACTATTACCCTAATCCATAATTTTGTTTGCTCGAATTAACCAACAACATGTTCTCATTTTCATATTGTAAAAAACTCATGTTTTTGCAACTGAGTTGTGTCAAACCTGTGAGATCTCCATTTCAACTAAATTTTAATGTTTTCATGTTTTAATGAGGTTGTAGGGTGTAAACTCAAAATCAATCTTAACTGAAAGAGTCCATGTGGAGGTCCTTATACCCACGTGGAACCGAAGGGATATTGTTAGTATGCAAAAAATGCATGCCCATTGATGGGAAACCCACATGGAAAAGTCAAAAATTTAGACACATTAAAATAAAAAGCATGGGAGTGTGGAATATTTTTTAAGTACAAATGCAAGTTTGACTGAATTACAAAATGTGTCTAAATTTTTGTCAAAATTTTGAGGGGGCAAATGCAAATTGAAAAAGAGAGAAGAAAATCCATAGAGATCCTAGTGGGAATTGTACATGCCAAAAATAATTAATAAAATTACAACTTGAAAATTATAGTTTGATCTCCCAATCCTGTCGATCAACACATGGTAGGTTTAAAAAAAGCCACATAGATATTAAGAAACAACACCACTATTTCATGATCCTAACAAAGGACATGTCCTGCCCATGTGGAGGCATAATGAATCAAATAAATTTGAAATGTGGTAAAGCATGGGCCCGTATGTGGTATTCAATATAAATTATGAGGGAAATTACAAATTTGCATATTGAAAAGTTGACATTTGCCTCCCAACTTCCCAAGTTTAGTGGAATTTTTGGTGGAAAATGCACTTGTAAAAAACAAGCTACAAAATGTTTATAAACCTCTAGATCTTGGCAAAAAGAAGCACATTGCAAAGAATGGGAGTTAAGACGCAACTTATCAAGTTACAAACTTACAATGTGCATGTAGATCTCTGGATCCTATAATGTAATTTAACAACTTCACTAACTTACAATATGTAGTTTGACTTTCAAATCCTGAATCTTGGTAATGTGTGCTACTAAGAAGAGGGCATATTTAAAATCCTACCCAAAGCAATACATAAGACACATTATTATTTTTTACAATAATAATGTTAAGGGAAATCGATGCCTAGAATGGTTTTATGTGCCTTTGATGCTTGAAAGGAGACAAGACTTGTGTTGAAATTCTTATTTCAAGCATATAACCAATTATGTAGGAGAATCTAGTCTTACAAGCCCCTATAAACCCTTTAGTACTTATATGTTCTATTCAATCTATGACACAATATACATGGAGGACCCTAAAGCTATCTTGAAGATGATACGTTTTACTATGCGAAGCAAAGAAGGAAAATATTTTGATGAAATTTTAGTGTCTTGTATTTTAGAGCATACTGATTATGGCAACACATTAGAATGCATCATTGAACACTTACTTAATAGTGACACAATCACAATGAGAATTGAAAACCCCATCATAGAATCCTCTTTCGAGATGGGGATAGAAATATAATTGCAAGCAATGGGTATTGTGGCTGACAATGATCATGCATGACTTACCCTTAAAAAATTTGGAGAGATGAAAAACATGTATGACATGAACATTATGGAGCTAAATGAGTTGAGTAGGAAACAAAGTGCTATGACAGAGTTGGAATGGTATAAAGGGAGTTATTATGATTCTTTCAAGAAAAGTGATAGGAAGGATATCAATGTAAATTTGTTTATAATATTTATAGAAACATTTTGGGATGATATTGTCGGTAAGGTGGAGAAGAATGAATTGCCAAGCAACTTTAGATTCCAAAATAAATGGATCAATATTGGTACTATATATAGAAGACTTGTAGAGTCTCTAGACATTGTAGACTACTGTCACAAACAAAAGGACAATTAAATATGGGTAAGTGCACAAAGTTGGAGGACAAAAAGTGGCCTACCCATGGACATGTTTTTCTTGAAATTTCATAAATATGAACTTCTATAGATAATTTGAGATATCTACACTCTAAATTTGAAGATGGTGTAAGAACATGAAATGTAGAGTTTTGAGTTTAGTTTCCAAAACACTATTTTTTAAAAAAAATGGTTAAGCATAACTAGGTCAAACATCTAAAGTTTGAAGAGGAGCTCCTTTTTTTTTTAGAAAACATAGTAGATAGATGGCCGTGTTGCACTCCATTTTTTAAAAGTGTTTAATATTATTGAGGAAAATTTAGATAAGATCTTCTAATATGTCACTTATATTTTTTTATATTTTTCAATGAATACCTTTTTTTAATTATTTTTTCAAGTAAATAGATCCTAAAAATTGACAAAAAAATATATAACCATCTGTGCATTGCACATAACTACCTCAAAAATAATAATAATCAATTTGTTTTGAATGTGTGTAGAATCAGGCCTAGTTAGTTACGATATAATTTATCTTTCACTTAGATCAACGAAATAAAATTACATGAACATGTATAGGAATGTATGTTTGTGGCATGTAGTGGCCTAAAAAAGGCATAGTTAAAAATCAACATAGTTTGAAACCTTAAATTAGTCCAAAAATTATAAAAATCATGTTTTCTAAAATATGAGAGTGTGCTCATTGTGATGATATTGAGTTTTTGAAATTTCACATTGAAATTCTTAGTGTATTTGGAAATTAAAGTTAATTTTTTTAATTTTTTATCATACCTTTCAAAACTTTGTTGTACATTGATAGTCCAAGCCTTTGGCTCAAGAATCCAAGCCATTTATGAGCCAAAAGGCATGGGAATTGAATTCAAATTTAAAAATCATGATTGCATTATTAACTATAGTAACATGATCTCTTTACTTAATAACATGATCTAATTACTTAATAATGTGATCATGTTAATAATGTGATCATATTATATATTCTCAACACCCTAAAACATGTGGGAGTTGCACATGAAGGTAACTTTGGCCATAAGCTTATATTCACTACTTTAAATGTTAAGCATAATAAAATCAATGTAACAATATAAATGTAAAAATAAAAAGTTACAGTCACTCAAAATTTGATAGATTTGATCTCATAGTTACATGCCTTACGATGTGTAAAATAGTTTTTAAAATTCTAATTTGGTTAGTACTTAGTTAATTTTAGGGTCTAAACATTAAACCAATGGATTTCAGTACATAAATTTTGCAATTGATATCCATTTTTGGTAAATGTATAGTCATTTTAAAGGTTTTTGTGCCTTCTAAATTTATTCTTAGCATTTATAGGAGTCTTAGGTTTGTCAAAATTTAATTTTGAAAACTACTCACTTTGAAATTGATCCAAAGTGGTGTGATTGGCATACTATAGGTCATATTGATGAGCTGCACACAATAAATGATCACATTGTGTTAATTTCACTTTTTCATCATCCCTCCCTCATATTTTATCACTTTATACTCATCCCTCATTACCCCTAATCACTTTCTCATCATTCCTCATTATCCCTAATCACTGCTTTATTCTCCCTCGCTATCCCTAGTCATCTCTAATAATTTCCTTATCATCTATAATAACTCTTCCATTGACCCTCACTATCCCTCATCATCCCTAATCACTCCTTATTTATCCTTCATCATCCCTCATCACTTTTTCCTCATCACTCATCATCCCTAATCCCTTCCTCATCCTTATTCACTCCCTCCTCATCTCTAATAATTCCCTCATTGACCTTCATTATCTCTCATCATCCCTAATCACTTTATCTTATCATCTCTAATCACTCCTTAATTGATTATAACCATCCCTCATCATCCCTAATCACTCCATACTCATCCCTCATAATCCCTAACTAATCTTTATTCATATGTCATCATCACTAATCACTCCCTCATTGATCTTCGCCATCCCTCACCATCCCTCATCACTCCATCATTAACCCTCATCATCCCTCACCATCCCTAATTACTTCCTCATCATTTGATGTAATTATATACTCTAAAGACATCTTTGATTCCAATCATATGTTGTTTAATCCATTATAATATAAATTAACTCTTTTTTAGGACTTGTGTTGTCAATACCCATTTGTGATAATCAATTTTATTACTGAATGAATTGGATGATTTCCAAATTTATAATCAAGTAACATAAGTACTAACACAAAATAGAGTCTAAATTTTAGTTCATCTAATTATCTTTATTGTGCAACTAACTAGATGAAACTTTATTCGGTTCCACCTTTGGTAGTTTGGTTCAAAAGATAAAAATTTAATGCAAATCTCTTGTATAATTTTATAATTCTAAGAAGATTTGAATTAGATGAAAAGTTATTTATTATTTACCATTCTATATGACTTGAATCTTGGTTAGGTTCACACATGCAATCCTTATGTGTATACTGTGTTATAAATATTTTATCTCTTGCATGAAAAATGAACATTTATTCATGTTATCATAAAAATATGTTTTTGCAAAATGTGAAACACTATTTCAGCATGGTGTAGATGTTCATCCCATGTTTTCTAAAGAATAAGATGTAATCAAGGTAGATTAAAAAAATGACATAGGTAAAGGGCCTAAGGATGTCATTCAACATCTTGAAATTAATGAATTTGTTACATGAATTAATATCAAAGGTGTAACCAACTAGTCAATCAATCCTTCATTTGTTTTTAAGACTATATTCCAAATGTCTAGAGGTTTAACATGAATATGATGATACCCAAACTTAAGATTAATTTTGGAAAGGACTTATACACCATGGATACGGAAAAAATGTCTTAATATTTAAATGAGGATAACAGTTCTTCACTTTAATCTTGTTAAGAATTTTTTAATTGATTCACAAATTTGGCACAAACATAATTGGGATTTTGCAAGGCAATTATTTTGGCATAATGTGTCCATTACCCATGATTTCATGGATCTACCACTTGATCTATTCATTCTTTAGAAATGATATGTTGTATAAAGAGGTTTGAGGTAAAGGTAGTTAAGGGATCAAATCAATAGTATTGTTTAGTGTATAGTATGTAGGAACTTATTTAGGTGACTAAAAGATATCCTTGTATTCATCTAGTTTATAGTTCAATTATTTTGTCTTTGTTATTGTTTAATAAACCACACTATGATATGGTGACATAAGGATGTTATTAAATTTACTTCTTACCATCAAGAGTATTCTTCTTACTAGAACTGATAAGATTATAGCACTTCCTGGCACCAATGACTAAAAGCTTATGAACTAACTATGATATATGGTATTTTAGATCATGACAATCTATCACAACATTTCAAGGATTTACTATATAGACTACATGTCAATGATAAATATATGGTTGACCACACGTAAAACATCACACACCTCTAATGGTGAGATGTCACAAAGAAATGCATCTTTAAAAAGTTTGATTTTGTACACCAAGTGACATTACTAGGTGATCCATTTCTCAAGGCCTACACTAGACCATACACTAGAGTATTGTTATTGATGATGTATAAATTTCAAGTTCAGTTTTTAAAAATATTATTTAAGAGAAATTAAATTCTTCTAACTTCCATTGGAAATAATCAAGTGTATTGGCTCACTATTGATCTACATTTGTTAATGAAATAATATTTTTAATTTATATAATTTCTTGTTGGGGTAAGTATAGATATTTTTAGTATCAACCATATCATTGGGTTCATAATATATCATATTATTACCTTTTTATAGGGCTAGATAACTTGTACCCACTTCTCAAGATGTGCAAGTAGAGAGCTCATAGTGTGACACTCTTCATTAGATTGAATATTGAATTTATGAATTAATTATCACTTTCCAATCTTAGATTACTTATTATAATCATTTAAAAATTAATTTCCACTATCTAGTATGATGACTCAATCAATAGACATACAAATAGAAGGCCTTCAATGTAATTATTTGGATCATAAAATGTCCTCATATGGAAAATAATTAATTAGCTTCAAGAAATAACATAGCTTGGTGATCCTCATGTATTTACTACCCATTTTTGGTGTTATGGTGGTTTTACTTGCTTCTCTTTCTCTGGGGGATTTTCAATTATGAATTACATAATTTATAATAGGCCCATATTTTTTCATAGGTGTTAAATATTTATGTTTCAAATTTTCCTCCACATCATTTTGATAAATATGTCTTATATTTTATGTTAGAACTCAACTTTCCACTTATAGCTCCTAACATTGTTAAACCCCAAAAATATACCACCATCAAGGTATTAGATGGAGTGATTAAGGTTGAGGAGGGATGATGAAGAATTGAGTAGAGATGATGAGGGAGTCAATAGGGATAATGAGGGATGGTGAGGGTCAATAAGGGAGTGATTAGGGAGGATGAGAGAGTGATTAGAGATGATGAGGGATGGTGAGGATTAATGAGGGAGTGATCAGAGGTGATGAGGTTTGAGGAATGAGTGATTAGAGATGATGAGGTATGATGAATCAATGATTACGGATGATGAGGGATGGTGAAGGTAAATGAAGGAGTGATTAGGGATGATTATAAATGATGAGAAATGTTGAGGTTCAATAAGAGAGTGATTATGGATGATGAGGGAAAAGGAAGGAGTGATTATGGATGATGAGGGATGAAGAGGGAGTGACTAGGGATGATGAGGGAAGGTGAGATCAAATGAAGGAGTGATTAGGGATGATGAGTGAGTTATTAAAGATGACGAGGGATGATGAGGGTCAGTGAAGGAGTGATTAGGGAGGATGAGGGAGTGATTAGGGATGATGAGAGATGGTGAAGATTAATGAAGGAGTGATTAAAGGTGATGAGGGATGAGGAATGAGTGATTAGAGATGATGAAGAAGTGATTAAGGATGATGAGGGATGGTGAGGGTCAATGAAGGAGTGATTATAAATGATGAGGAATGGTGAGGTTTGATAAGGAGTGATTAAGGGTGATGAGGGATGAGGAGGGAGTGATTAGGGATGAGGAGGGAGTGATTAGGTATGATGAAGTAGTGATTAGGGATGGTGAGAGCTAATGAGGGAGTGATTAGCAATGATGAAGGATGGTAAAAGCCAATGAAGGAATGATTGGGGATGATGAGGGAGTGATTAAAGATGATGAGGGATGGTGAAGGTCAATGAGGGAGTGATGATGGATGATGAGGGATGAAGAGTAAATAATTAGGGATGATGAGGGATAGTTAAGGTTAATGAGAGAGTAATTAGGGATGATGAGGGAGTGATTACCGATTAATAGGGAAAATGAGGGTCAATAAGGGAGTGATTAGGGACAATGAATAATGATGAGAGAGTGATTAGGAGTGATGAAGCATGAGTAAGAAGTGATCAGGGATGAGGGAGGGATTATGAACAAGTGAAATTAACACAAAGTGGTTGTTTGATGTGTGAAGCTCATAAATGTGATCTATGCTACCCCAATCACACCACTTTACATCAATTTCAAAGTGAGTGGTTTGAAAAATTCAATTTTGATAAACCTAAGACTCCTATAAATGCCAAGAATCAATTTAGAAGGCACAAAAACCTAAAAAATGATTATATGTTTACAAAAAAGGACATCAATTGCAAAAATTGTCCTTAAATCCCTATGTTTAATACTTAGAACTTGAAAATGCCTAAGTACTGAACATATTGGATTTTGAAAAAATATTTTCTACATCGTAAGGCATGCAGCTATGAGACCAAATCTATCAATTGCTAAGTGACTCTAATTTATTATATTTACAAAAATAAATTTAAAGTATAATAAATTCTTAAACTTAACATTTAGAGTAGTAAATATAAGCTTATGGCCAAAGTTGCCTTCATGTGAAACTCCCACATGATTTTATGTGAAAAATAACAAGAATGTGATTGCATTATTAATAACACAGTTGCATTAACTATTAACCAACATTAATTCCATCTACATGTTTGTTTCTTTAATATGTAAAACAATAGTAATGTGATCATGTTATTATTTTTCATTATTTATAAACATGATCATGTTATAAATTAATGCGATCACATTAATTAAATAATATGATTGTGTTACCTAAAATGTCCATAGAATTATCACCCAACTTCATGCACTTACCTAGCTATCTTTCACAAGGGGTTAGACTACACCATCACATACTTCTAGAGAAATGGATGAAAGAAAAAGGCTAAAATCACATTTTTGGAGATAAAAGGCCTCGTACAAAGTTGGGATCATTAATTCATGACTCTTTTTTTGGGCTCATCTAAAAGAGGTTTGTAAAACCTTTCTAACAAGATACCCAACATTAGGTAATGAATTCCCAATGAAAATAAATCCTTGAAAAGTTTGAATATTATGTGTTGGGCATCAGACAATGAATGAGTTTGCTTCTATAAAGAACTTTTCTAGAAGGTAATTTTCTAAACCAAGTTTAATGGTTGACTAGTGAAGTTCCCAAGTGGGAAAATAACATGTAAAATATAAGTCTTTAGAATGCAAGTTACAATATGCAGTCTAACTTCCCAATCCCATCAATCAACTTAGAGTAAAAAGGTCAACTCAAATGGAGCTCCAGAGAGATTTTGGGAAGGAATGTAATATTTCACTTTTAAAAATGTGTAAATTTCAAATTGCACTCAGATCTACTAAACCTGCCAGTCAACATTGATCAACCATTAGGTCCTATATCAAAGCAAAACTTTTAATCTCAATTGCAATTTTGAATTTGTGCAAATTGAAAATTGCACTTGAAGTTCCTAGCTCCATGAGGGAACTTTTGAGGGGAATTACAACTCCCGATTACAAGTTGAAAAATTGCAAATTATAAATTATGCTTGAAGTTCCCAAATCTATTGGGGAAATTTCCAGGGGAATTGGAACTACAAATTGTAAGTTGAAAATCTACAAGTTGCAAATGTGTCATGGAGCTCTCGATTCCCACCATACAAAGAAGGTGCAAAATCATGAATTGGAACCAAAGTTCCCTATAAGGATAAAAAGTGAAAATCAATGCACTTATGCATTAAAAAATTTAGCAACAACCCTAAAATTCAAAATGTGAAAAAAGTAAAGTGTTGAAAGGCACATTGGATCAAGAAATAAAAAAGGTAAAGAATAAGCTAAATCTTCCATTCTTCATGTTTTGCTTGTTGAAACACCTCCATGAGAGAAATGTTGTGGGTTTGCAAGGTTAAAGTGAGCCATTCCAAAGAAAATTTATCAAATGGCCATAGATTTTGAGTATTCCAATGCCATCATTACAAGACCAAGCATGTTCTTTGGCATGTACAAGAGGAAGGGTAGCTGTTTAGGAGATTCTAACTAGGAAAATGAGTGGTCAAACGTAAAGTCAGGTAGTTGAACAAGAAGAGAAAGGGTTTGTTTGGCTCTAAAATGAATATTATCCTTCAAGCACAAATGAAATGTATTTCCAACCAAGTATATCTAGGATTTGCTCTAAATCTTCATCATTACATGTAGAGGAAATTATAAAAATCATTTTCCTTGAAAAGGCATGAAGATTTCAGGCATGGCAAGGAGCATATTCCAGCTAGAAGCATGTTGGTGGAAATTTGAGAGATGATTTCAAGTTTTAAATATTGTAAATTGCAACACATATTCCAAAATTACAAAGTGGTGATAAATTATATATAAAAAGAGGGATTTTCCTCTTTTAAAATGTTGTTGTTGGTTGTTAGATTTTTCCTAAGTCTAGGCTCTTTCAAATTTTTTTGGATCCATTGTTATGTGTGTATTTTATATTTCTTGATAAGGTAGTTGTAGTTGTATATCCATTAGCAAGCTTTGATAGCAGTGTACTATGTCTCCCCTATTTAAGGGAAAACTCACCATGCTTGTCCTCATGACAACATTCTAAAACAAAGATGTATGTAAGATTTTATTTTAAGATAATGGAAAATATTTATGGTTCTTACTCTTTCCTATTAATGAAATTAAATAATATGTTTTAAATTTTTTTCTGATTAGATATCTAGTCTAATGTTTATAAACGGTTGTCATCTTGGGCATAGATATAGGTTATAAACCCCTTTCTACATTGTGATTTCAAAATGTTTTATTGAATACCTCTTAAGGGCACCTTAGGTTTATGGAATTAATAGGAAAATGTGTTTGAAATTCTAGTTGTAGTGTATGCTTTAGGGTTTTAGAATCATTTGGGTATTTGCATTATATTGACACCAATGGAAAATCACTCCTTTATCTCAGTTATCTACACCTTTGAAAATGAATAATGTCATGTATGTTGAAATAATTATTGTTGTTTAAAAAATCACACCACCACACCACTCTTTATATTTACCTAACTCATCCTACCATGTTCTACCCTATAAATAATATAGTTGTTGCATATTATAATTGTCATTTGCTTGTAGATGCATATAAATTACCTATATAAAATGTGCATGTATTTTGTGATTTAAATCCCAAAATTTTAGTCTCTAATTTGACCTCTTGTTGTTGAAAATTTCTTTAAAAATTAATGTTACAATCATATCCTCATATATCTTTAGTAGCTTGTGTCTTCCCTCATGCATTTGTTCATTTTGTGTGATGACCCTTCCTGGGTGGAGTGAGCAAGTTTGGTTATGCCCTAGTTAGATTTATGTTATTATGTGCCAAAAATCCCCATGTAGATTGAATTGCAATATCCCTCCATGTGATCAAGCTAGATCTTAATTCCTCTCACTTTGGTTCAGGTAGAGCTAGAAGTTTTAGGGATTTTATGTTTAGTCTATGTTGGTGCTAAACCCTTCCCTAATTATAATGACATATCAACAAGTTTTTCATCTTTGTTTGCCATTTTTATCAAGTGTGCAAGGATGAGTACAAGAGGTGTACAATTGGAAACCAACACAACACAGGCCAATTATTTTAGTTTCAACTAATGATGATGTCTAAACCATCATAAAAATCTAAGCTCTCCTCTACATGTTATTCAACATGGTCAGAGACATCTTAGTAGTTTGAAAAACTTATAAGAATATTTGATGAATCTTGATATTTTTATCCAAGAGATCTTCAACAAACCCCTATACATTCCACTTGATGAGGTTATAAATATTATGCATGTGAAGAAGGCTCCTCAGGTAATGCAACCTTCTCCTTGACAAAAACCTAATAAATCAAATTCTATGTCCTCATTTGAAACTTCATTAGCAATGACCCAATTGTCTTAGGTCGACCATTATGTAACTTTTCAAATTATACCTCTTTTATCATAATAAGGTATTTTAGCCTTAACATTTTAACTAGTTTTAGAGGTGAATTGGTTTTTAGGAAATAAGAGTTAAGAGTGGGGTCAAGAAGGTTGAAAACCTGTAAAGGAAAACCTCCTAATTATGTCAACCTATTTAAAACTTGTAAAGGGAGGTAGGTTGGTATGTTTATTAGTTTGAAACCCAAAAGGGCATCTAATAAGTACACAAGAACTAAACATTAGAAATGACACTTTGATCAAAATTGTGACCATCGCTTCTTGACTAACACATCAACTTAGCTTAAGGAAACTCCATCAAGTTCAGTCAGTGGTACTCCACTAGGATCTTTATTTTGGTACAAGACAACTCTTTAAGTTAGAGAAAGTGTTATTAGGGAGATACAAAGCATAAATCCCACACATTTTTTTAAATATAAATATACGACAAGTGTATGATAGTGTATTTTGTATAAAATATAAAATAAACTAACTAAGCACATGAAGTTGAATGGTTTCTTTGATCTTGAAAATGAAAGGTCATGAAAATGAAGATTCATAGTCTTTTCATAACCTTATATATAATCTACTTTTGTAAATTAAAATGTTTTATTAGAATTGAGATAAATCTACTGTACTCTTTGATTCATCAATTTATTTTCAAGTTTATCCTTGGTGTATATAAATCTTACTCAAATTTATTGCATCTTCCTTGAGAATGAATGTATTCTTGCTTACTTTTTATCTCTAAAATATTTAAGTGGTAAAATGTTAATAAGTTAAGGTATGTTAATGGAAAACAAGAAGAAATCTTTGCCTACAAATATGCATTGTGTTTAGCCTTAAACTATCTAAAAATTCTTGTGATTATTTAGAGTCATATCACAACATTCACAAACTGAAAAAAATAGTATGTCTTGATGAATGATTCTAGGGACCACTGCTAACATGTTACATCCCCAACTCACATGGATAAAAGAGAGTGTGATGAAGCTCTTATCATGAAGAGAGTGTTGTTAAAGCCAACAAAGGAGGAGAATAAATTAGCGCAAAAAAAGAATATATTTTTTGGATTATTTGTAAAGTAGGAGGTAAGTTTAGTAAGGTTATTATTGATATTCATATCACAAATAATTTGAATTCAAAATAAATGGTAGAGAACCTTGGGATGAAAATACTTGTGCATCCCAATACATATAAAGTTTATTATTTGCTTAATGGTCATAAAGTTTTGGTAAATTAATAATGTATGGTTAATTTTCAAATTGGGTATTACAAATATGAAACACTATGTGACATAATGACCATGGATGTATGCCATGTGTTTTTGGAAGCTCATATTAGTTTGATATAAAATTCATGCATAATGGTAGATAAAAAAACTTACATGAAGGAAAGAGGACAAGAGTGGGCAAAAACTCAAAGGTTTTATTGGTTTCTAGAAAGCAATTCATGAAGGAGGCAAAAAAGGAAAATGCATGTTTTTATTTCATTCTCAAACATATGTAAGTAGGGATCATTAAATAAGTGAGTGAAATTCCTTTTGAAGTGTACAATTGTTTCTAATTATTTTGTAGATGGATTTTCACCTATGAGAAACATTAGTCATCATAGGATCTAGTGAATGTATCTAGTTTTCCAAATAAGGCAACATATGAGTTGACACCTATGAAGAATGAGGAAGTGAAGAAGAAAGTGAGTGAGTTATTGGAGAAGAGTTAAATAACTATAAGTTTAATCTCATGCATATTTCCATTAGTGTTGGCCCCTGAGAAGGATAGAGATTGGTGAATGTGTACAAATTCAATAGAAATTAACATGATTACTATCAAATATAGATTTCTATTTCAAAGGATGGCTGATTTGATAGATTATTTGAGTGGAACTAGGTAATTCATAAAGATTTTTTTGAAGAGTGGATATCACTAAATCATAATTAGATAAGGTGATGAGTGGAACATTACATTCAAGATGAAGGATGGTTTGTTAGAGTGACTTTTTATGCCATTCGATTGTTAAATTCACCCAATAAATTCATTAGACTCATGAATAAAGTGTTGAAACCTTTTTTCGATAATTTTATCATTCTATTTGTAGATGAAATTTTAGTTTTTAGTCATACAAAAAAGATTGTTTATGACATTTGAGGTTGGTGTTATAGATATTGAAGGGAGAGAAGTTGTTGGTCAACTTAAAATAAGGATAGATTCATGGAGGAGTTGATTTATTCATGATTAGTAATCTCACATGATGGGTTGAAAAAAAAAACCCCAAAAAGGAAAGAGCAATTTTTGAATGGCCATCACCTATAAGCAAGTTCAAAGATTAATATTTCATGGGTTAGCAAGTTTCTACATGATATTCATTAGAAAATTCAATGGTATATGTGTGCCCATTACAAAAAAATGAAAGGTGATAAGAAGAAGTTTGAGTGGACTATTGTAGCATAAAAGAGTTTTCAAATTTGAAGCAAATAGTAACATAACAACCATTGTTAGCAATATCAAATTACAACAAAATATTTTAGGTTGATTTTGATGTTAGTGTGACAACCATAAGAGTAATTTTGAGTCAAGAAGGTAAGCCCATTGCTTACTTTAGTGAGAAGCTGAATTAAGTGAAGCAACATTATTATGTTTATGATAAATAATTTTATGCAATAGTGCAAGCTGTTGTGAAGTGAAGGCTATACTTTTTTCCCAAAATGTTTGTCTTGTTTACTGATCATCAAGCACTATAACTCATTAATGACCAAGGTAAGTTGATTCAAAATCACATGGAGTGGGTTGAGTTTCTTCAAATTTATTCATTTGTTTTGAAACACATAAGTTGTCAATCAAATAATTTTTAGATGTTTTGATTAGGAGAGTTCTTGTAGTGAATGAGATGAGAGTAGAAGTTGTTGAGTTTGACTCAATGGAGGAGCTATATGAGGAAAATTCAGATGTCCAAGATGTAAAAATAATACAATAATCCAACTAGCATGGATATAACTCCATGGCTATAATGTTTTTTTACAAGATGGTTTGTTATTCAAAAGATAGTAGTTGTGCATACCTCAAGGTTCAATTAGGAAGAATTTGATAAGTGAAAAGCATAATGATGCCTAGATGATCATTTTGGTGTTGAAAAAACATTGCGTAGTTGAATGAAAGTTAATATTGGTTGAGGATGAAGCTCATTCAAGGATGTAGAATTTGCCAACATGCTAAGGGAAAAACTTAGAATTCAAGTTTACATAAACGTTTACCAATTCTAAGGAGGCCATGGGAGGAGCTAAAGCATGAATTTAATTTTTTGGATACCAAGAAATCAAAGATGCAATGATGATATTTTTGTTGTTGTTATAGATATTTCAAGACAACAAAATTCATAACATGTAAGAAGATAAGTGATGCTATACATGTTGTAAATTTGTTTTTCAACAAAGTAATGAGGTTGCATGGGTTGCTAAATATTAGATTATTGTATAGAGGTAGATATTTTTTTGAATAATTTTGAAGGAATTTATGGAAAAAATTAGGCAAAAGGTTAGATTTCAGCTCAATTTAACATCCTAAAATAGATGGACAAACAAAAGTGGTGAATAAAAATCTTGGTAATTACCTGAGATGTTTGGTAAGAAGCAAGACTAAACAATGGGATATGATGTATTGGCACACATGAAGTTTGCATACAAATTTGTAAATTGAAGTACATCAATGACCCATTTTCAAATTTTTTGTGGTTGTAGGCCTAGAGGTGTTTGAGTTGATAAGTATAGTTGATATGAGGAGAAGTGTTGAAGTGGAAAAACATACAAAATATACACATGGTGTGCATAGGGAAGTAAACAGAAGATTGCAAGCAAGTATCATGAAGTATCATGTTGATAAAATAAGAAAAAAGTAAGAGTTACAAGTAAATGACTTGGTTTTAGTGCATTTTCATAAGGAGAGGTTCCCCAAATAAACATATGATAAGCTCAAATGGAAGAAGATTTGGCCTTGTATAGTTTTGAGTATATTTTCAGCCTATGGATATAAGGTAGAACTCCTAGATGGTGTTGACATATCACCTATCTTCAACATAGAAGATTTTTATTTTGTACCCTTACTACAAAGGACAAGGGAGTGATGAAGGGTGAAATTCATATTTTTTAATTATGGGTTAGAGACAAAAATTTCTTGAGAAGGCAAGGTAATAAATTAAGGCATTATTGGATACACAACTCAACAAGAATATAAACACTAAGTACAAGGATTATTTGATTAAATGTAAGAACAAAATGATTGAAGATGCAACTTGGATGAGTATATTTGAGGTTATCAAGTACAAAAAACCATTGACGATCTCGTGAAAGGTTCATGAACAGGGGCTCATAGACAAGTTTCATTTATCCTATATTTTTGATGTAGGAGCATCTAGGTTCATGAACAATCTTGCATCAACCAAAAACATGGCTTTGGTTTTTATGTGCACTTGTATGCATGCACTTTTATTTGTGCAACTTATAGGACATGAGGACAACATTTTACATGTGAAAAAAGATTGATAACAATCTAGAAAACATTGTCAAGAATTCAACATGTTAGAAAAGAGGTGAAGGGATGGTTTCAGTCATCACCTAATATTAAATGACCCCATTTTGGGATAGTGATGAAACCAATGATCAATATAGTGGAAACCATCAAAATGTATTAATAGGTAGTTTCATAACCATTATGGTCATTACATAACTGGAGGTCTGTAATAACCAACAATTTCACCCATGTTGGAGGCATGGGTAACATGATTACCTTGAAATAAAAAACATGATGTGTGGTGTTTTTTTAAGACAAAGGGAGCTTAAAAAGGATTTCAAAATGTAAGTTTTAGGGAAGCAAGATTCAGATCAGTCATGGAATAAGAGTTTGGAGTTAGTGAAAGAGACAAGTTGTTGGAATAAAAAGAGTTACAACTTCAGGAGGGAAAAGCTAAGAGAGACTATATTTTAGGTTAAAAAGAGGGGGAGAAAAGTAGATCCAAGATCCCACAACTGTGATGTATGTTCATGAAAGTCAATTCATGTGACTAAGTGTAATGCCTCTTGCATAGTTAATAGGGGGAAGTGTGTGTGTGTGTGTAGAGAGAGAGAGAGAGAGAGAGAGAGAGAGAGAGAGAGAGAGAGAGAGAGAGAGAGAGAGAGAGAGAGAGAGAGAGAGAGAGAGAGAGAGAGAGAGAGTTATGGTTTTATTTTTAGTTTGTGTGTGCATATGTACATTTGTAAGAAAGTGTGTGTAAGTCACCAATAAGAAGTAAGAGAACCATTCACTTGGCCCCTCAATCCCAACTACATTGCTTTGTTTTATTTATTTTTACTTTTTTTATTATTTGATGTTAGCTTGGGCACCAATAGTGTCCTCATTTAAATAACACAATAATTTTAGTTCATTTAGACGAAGTATATATTTATCATTTACAAGGATCTACTAAGCACTCACAAGAATTCTAGAGAGATCAAACAAAGATTAGAGAATTTATTATTGTTTCATGCAAGTTCTTGTTAGAGAAATCTTTGAGGATTGACACATTGCATAATATTATAGTTTTACATGCCACTAAAATTTGATAGGACCGAAACACCCCAAACCTCTAACACAACTTGTCAGATTTAAGAGAACACATGATTACCATTGTATAAGCAATTAAACATGCGGAATAACCAGAAGAACAAATAACTACCAATGAGAAAACACACAGAATATGAGAGGTAACACACAATTGTATTCAACTTATTACAAGGGAAATTACAATAAAGAGATCACACTCTTCTTCCACCTCTGTGAGGCTTCCTCCTCAAGGGCTCCAAGTAATCTTCCCACCTGAGCAATCTTCTCTCATAGGTCACAACACATAGCTAACACAAGTTGTTGTTCACCTCATTGCACATCTGTATAATCGAGTACACAACTGTACTCCAAGTAGATCTCTCCATGATCCTGCTGATGTATTGCTGTCACCTTGGACCCTGGCCAACCGCCGATCTCTGTCTGACCCTCGCATACACACATCCCTACATATCAAACCTGATCTTACTTATACATACATGGGGAATCCTACTTGATTCCACCATGGGAAGAACTCTCCAAGCTTCACATAGATTTTCTCCAAATTCTCCACTTAACAATACAGCCCATGAGTCTATTATATAGATCTCATGCATACACAAATTAGACTTGCTGCTCAAGGCTTCAAACAAGCCTTTAACATGCAAACTCTGCGTTCACTTAACTGACTATTCGTCAACAGTAGTTCAGACCGCCACAGGCGACCGATGTCAATCCCTGCCATCCTGGAGGTGACCGACACTGGCCGATCACTGCCGATGCTGATTTCCCTTCTGCATCCCCTGACTGACGTCGGTGTGGCCTGCCGATGCTGGCAACTGAATACGCTAGAAACCCTCCTGTTTGCCTTAAGGTGTAGCTTTTAGCTCCACACCCTAACAATCTCCCACTTGGAGATAAAGAGCTGCAACTGTACCCAAAACCAGTACTCTGTCCAATCTGCATCCTGGCTTGTATTCCTCTTCAAGCTCCCACTTGAAGACAACCCACTACACTCCTTGTGGTGTTAACCCTGTGCCTGATTTTCTACATTCTCATCGTACCATCTTCTGCCTTGCTATACTCCCACTCAAATAGAAACCCCTATGAGTAACCTGTAATCAATAAACACTTAATAGATCTGGGACATCTGTTAATCAAACTCGCTCTGAGGACGTCCAACCTTGCTCTGATACCAATTGATAGGACCGAAACACCCCAAAGCTCTAACACAACTTGTCAAATTTAAGAGAACACATGATTACCATTGTATAAGCAATTAAACATGTATAATAACCAGAAGAACAAATAACTACCAATGAGAAAACACACAGAATATGAGAGGCAACACACAATTGTATTCAACTCATTACAAGGGAAATTACAATAAAGAGATCACACTCTTCTTCCACCTCTGTGAGGCTTCCTCCTCAAGGGCTCCAAGTAATCTTCCCACCTGAGCAATCTTCTCTCATAGGTCACAACACACAGCTAACACAAGCTATTGTTCACCTCATTACACATCTGTACAATCGAGTACACAACCGTACTCTAAGTAGATCTCTCCATGATCCTGCTGATGTATTGCTGTCACCTTGGACCCTGGCCAACCGCCGATCTCTGTCTGACCCTCCCATACACACATCCCTGCATATCAAACCTAATCTTACTTATACATACATGGGGAATCCTACTTGATTCCACCATGGGAAGAACTCTCCAAGCTTCACATAGCTTTTCTCCAAATTCTCCACTTAACAATATAGCCCATGAGTCTATTATATAGATCTCATGCATACACAAATTAGACTTACCGCTCAAGGCTTCGAACAAGCCTTTAACATGCAAACTCCGCATTCACTTAACTGACTGTTCGTCAACAGCAGTTCAAACCACCACAAGTGACCGACGTCGGTCCCTGCCATCCTAGAGGTGACCGACGCCAGCCGATTGCTGCTGATACCGATTTCCCTTCTGCGTCCCCTGACCGACGTCGGTGTGGCCTGCCGACGCCGGCGACTGCATACGCTAGAAACCCCCCTGTTTGCCTTAAGGTGTAGCTTTTAGCTCCACACCCTAACAAAATTAAATTCTAGATAGATCAAACAAACATTAGAGCATTTATTATTATTTCACACAAGTTCATGTTAGAGCAATCTTTGAGGAATGACACATTGCATAATATTAAATTTTTACATGCTACTAAAATTATTCCAACCATGAAAGTTTTTTGTTTTTTATATTGTTATTGTCTAGGGGCCTCGTAAATATTATGTGCTTAAAAACTATATAATCCTCAACATGTCCCCAAAACACACATTATTTTCCTTCAGTTTTAGGGATTGCTACTGATTTAGAGTAAGGATTAAAAAATGGTTTACAGGGGGTCAAAATCACAATGATAAAAATTGAGCAAGCTTATTAGAAATCAAGATTGTGGAAATATAATAGCCAAATTATTTATGCTGTGTATGTTATTCATTAATAAATAACAAGTGATGAGCTTAAGTGAAAAAAAAGGTGAGCTTGATCCTTCATAATAAAAGAATAGACACAGATGTGAAGCATTAAGGGGCTCATGTTCTAGGTGGATTTTGAGGGAAGACAACATATAAGCTCTTAATCCATACTTGTGGGTTATGATATAAAGTCTAAGCCAATTAAAAACAAACTTGTCCCACTTGATTTTTTCCATATTAGTGACATGTTCATTTTCCTTTAGGATGAGGTCTCTGATATTGAATTCTTGCACTTTAAAGTGCTTATTATAAGCATGTTTGATATTCTCTTGGTAGACATAAAGATAGGTGAGGGCTTCTAGGTGATGCTCATCAAGTAGCTCATGCTAGGCTAGACAATGTTGGTCGTACTCTCTCTCAAAAATGAGATCTTTCAAAGATATATGAAGTGAGGGTATTTATATTTCAAGAGGTAAGACAATCTCTACTCCAAACACAAGAAAAAATGGGGTAGAACTCAAAGGGGTTTTAATTCTACTATGATATGCCCATAAAGTAAATGGGATGTGAAAATACCAATCCTGACATGATTCATTGACCATTCTAGTTAGCATGTTATTAAAAAATTTGTTAGAGGCTTCTTCCTCTCCATTCACCTTACGGTGATAGGGTGAGGAAGAACTTAAATTGATATTGAATGCATCACATAGACCCTAAAATTGCTTATTCTTAAAAGACTTACCATTGTCGGTGATAATCTTATGAGGAAAACTGAAGTAATAGACGATGTGATGGTTGATAAAGTTGACAATCTTCTCCACTTTGGTTGAGACTAAAGGAATAACCTCTACCCATTTGGTAAAGTACTTAGTTATGGTGATGATATAATAGTGTCACTACGAGGAATGGGGATTAATTTCCCTAATAAGGACTAGACCCCATTATGAAAAGGGCCATAAATTAGTGGAAATATGAAGGCTATGGCTGGGTGCATGGCACAAATTAGCATATTGTTGACATTTAACACACTTTTTCACATAATCATAGCAATCTTGGTTAAGAGTAGGCTAGTAATAGCCAAGATAGAGGATGCACTTAGCTACAATAAGGCCACTAAAGTGGCCCCCATAAATACCATCATACATTTCCTTGATAGCATGGGAGGTTTCATGACTACACAAGCAATGGAGGAGAAGACCATCGAAGCTAAATTTATAAATAATTCCTCCCATAATGGTATAACATGAGGTACTTTGAATAAATTCTCTTCAAGCATTCCTAGAGAGTCCAGAAGGAATTATGCCAAGGTTAAGCTAGTCAAAGGTTTGATGATACCAAAGGTCATGTTAGGTTTCTTCCACATTGAAAATAGTGGGGGAATATAGTTTGACATAGGACAGTTGGGTAAGCCTATGAATAATGATAGACAACTTAGATTTTGAAGGTGTAGAGGGTATTTATGAGGTAAAGGAAACCATCATGTCGATGAAATTATTAGTAGATTACATGGTTGACTGGATGCGATAGTGCTCAAATGATTATAGGAGTTTGTTAACTAGTTGTTTGTACTACTAGAGAACATCATTATTACACTGGTAAGATCTATTAATTTGATTGACCATAATCTGGAAGTCATCAAAGATATTGATTGTTTTGACTCTTATGGCTACGACAGTCTAAAGGCCTATCACTAGGGCTTTGTACTCAACCATATTATTAGTACAGTCAAATTCAAGCTTGAAGGATAAAAGAAGGGGTTCACCATCAAAGGGGATAAGGATGATACATGATCCCCCACCAGACTGATACTTTGATCTATCAAAGAACATGATGACTTAGTAGGTGAAATTTTCTTGAGATAGGGCCATGATGGACTCATCACAAAACTCAAAAGGAGGAGGTTGATTATCTGCTAATAGTGCTTTAGCCAATTGGTCAATAATGACTTACCCTTTAATTGAATTTTTCTAGAGGAACTCAAGATCAAACTCTACTAAAAGCATAAGCCACTTGGCCATATGCTAAGTTTGATATGGCTTGGAGTGCATGTACTTGAGTGAGTCGGTATTGGTAATGATATAGGTTTTGTGGTTAAAAAGGTAGTGGTAAAATTTTGTGGCCATGAAGACTAAAGCTAAGTAGAGTTTCTTAGTGTGAGTGTACTAAGTCTCATACTCTACAAGTTTGTGACTAATGTAGTACATGACTTGCTCTCTATGTTGTTCATCTCAGTGAGCCAACATTGCCCCTAGAGAATGGTCAGTGGCAGAGATATACAGGTAGAAAGGTTGGTCATCCTTTGGAGGGGTAAGCATAGGTGGTGACAAAATTTACTCTTTGAGTAAATCAAAGGCCTTTTGACAATCACTATTCATTTTGAAAGAGACATCCTTCTTCAAAAGGTGGTAAAAAGGTTGGCACCAGTCTAAAAGCCAAGAAATGAAATAATGAATGGACTGAAGCTTCCCTTGTAAGCTTTAGAGTTACTTAAGGTTGGTATAAGGGAGCATGTCTAAGATTATTTTGATTTTGGCTGGATTGACTTTGATTCTATGAAGGGAGATGATAAAACCTAGAAGTTTTACTGACAAGACCCCAAAGATGCACTTCTTGGGGTTAAGGTGATCATGACAGTGGATAAGGCACTCAAAGATTATCGTAAGAATGACGAAGTGATATTTTCAAAGTTTGGATTTTCTAATAATGTCATCTACATAGTCTTCTATGATCTTATAGATAATGTCATGGAAAATGTAAGTCATAGTACGTTGGTAAGTTGCACCAATGTTCTTTAACCTGAAAGACATGATTCTATAGCAAAAGTTCTCCAAAGGGGTGGTAAAGGAATTTTTATGTTGATCTTAAGGGGTGATTAAGATCTAATTGTACCCTTAGAATATATCCATGAGAGATAACATCTTGTGGTTGGTTATAATATCAACAAGTTGGTTAATGCTAGGTAGAGGGAAGTCATCTTTGGGGAAGGTAAGGTTGAGGTCACAAGTCCACACAAATGTGTAGTCCCCCTATGGATTTAGTGATAGGTATAACATTCAAGACCCATTTGGGGTAGTCGATAGGTTGGATGAAGTTGATAGATAAAAGACACTTAAGCTCTTCTTTGATGAGAAGGGCTATGCGAGGATGTATGCACCATCACTTTTGCTTGACATGTTTGGAATCACAGTGAGTGACTATGTTATGGGTAGTAATGATAGGGTCAATCTTGGGCATATCACTATAAGACCAAGTGAATGCTATGATACAATCTTGGAGGAAAGAGGGGAAATCATGAAGTTCCTCAGTTTTTAAATATTGCTCTAATTTGAGAATGTGGGGGTTATCTAGATTACCCAACTTGATATCTATAGTGGATTCATTCAACATAGTCAAGGTCTCAAGAGGAAGGGATTTATGGATCAAATAATTTGGGGCACCAAAGTAGGTGAAAATAGAATCATCATCCTGACACTACACAGTGTTAATGATAGGAGAGTCCTCTCTTATCATCTCAGGATAGGTCAAAGGGATGGTTATGATTGTTCCCTCTTTCTAATAAGTTCAATGTCCAAGGTTGATCATGTTGACAAGAAAAAAGTTAGGTGTGATGATGTCATCATCCTCACACGCAAGTAGATTTGAGGTCAGTGAGGAAGGGGCATCTTCTTCAACAATGGTAGGGGTGGGTTGTTTGTCTTTCTTCTTATTAGGCAAGATAAAACCAAGTTTGTACTTTTTATGAGGTTTCTTGGTCTCAATGGAGACCAACTCATCCAGGTCATGCTCATATCATCTAAGACCAAAACCTTTTTAAGCACATCAATGGAGATATGTCTTGGTGAAGCTTGGTTTATCAAGGTAAGAGAAATTGGCAGTGAATGGTTAATGTGAAAGAGAGGTGGTAGAAGCATTGAGGGATTTATTGAGTCCCCCATAGACAAAATGGGTTTCATAGTGGGGAGGTCCAAAGGGAACAATAATTTCAAATAGTATGGAAAGTGTTAAGGGTGAGAAGATGATATTCCCTTAGTGAAAGGTGATAGAACATTGATTCCAAAGGGTCTAAGATAGGAATTTGGTGTGAAGCTATAAAGGAGCTAGTTGATGCCTCCTTGATAGAAGGGGATATGATATCCAATTTGGTGTTTGAAGGTTTGGTTTTAGCCATTAAGGGTGTGTTGGATGGGGGTAAAAGGACATTGTTAGGGTGATAGGTCATATTGCATGTCAAGAAAGGACTTGGGTCAGCTTGGATGGTGATGACTTGGCCCTCATACTCAAACTTAATGCAATGATGGAGGGTAGAGTGAACACAACCCATGGAATGAATCCACGGTCATCCTAATAAGACGTATTGGAATTCACCTTATACAACATAGAATAGTTCAAGCATAGTGTGGGGTCCTACATGGATATGAAGGATGATAGTTGCCAAAATGGTGGCTATGGTATCATTGAAGGAGTGAAGAACAACTGAGGATTCAGATATGACATTGTCTAGCAAGTTGAGTTGGTTGTAGGCGTGAGAGGAGATGATGTTTATGCTAGCTCTCCCATCAATCATGACCCATTTGATGCGAGTTTGGTTAGTGTAAGTAGTAATAAAGAGAGGAAGATCTAGGTCCTCCAGGTGGATGGAAGGTATTTCTAAATCCTAGAAGGTAACAAGGTTAGAAATTTAGAGGGCACTAATAAAGGAGGCTAAAGGTTGGGGGTCCTCAGGTTGGACCTCAATGGATTGCAAAACCTCTATTAGTGCTTGGTAGTGATGGATGAAGTAGAGATTAACTCATACAAGCTCATCTTCATTGGGGTCTGATGAAGTTATTTGAGGATAACTCTCTTCATGGATTCTGAAGGGTTAGATTGGGAGGCACCTAAGACAGATACCTTGGGTTTGGTCAAGGATGGAGATGTTTGGGAGTTTGAGGAGGGGTATGTCTAAGGAATGGATACCTTAGCCTTCCCCTTATCTTTTTGTTGTGCTCTTATGACCACACTAATAGTATGGATAGAAGGAGAGGTCGAGATGGAGGTTTGGTTAGATTCATCTTTACTCTGAGGTGAGGATGGAGGAATAGGGGAGTGTTGGGTAGGTATGGTTGGTAGTTGAATTGGTATTGGGATCATAGGGGGTTCATCTGTTAACAAATCATCATCATCATAAATGTGATGGATGATGTTTTGGAGAGCTTGGTAGTTCTCCATATCATGGTTGGGTGTCTTATGATAGGAACATACATGGTGGTCATTGTACCAGATGGGCTTTGAAGCAAAAGGGTCAAAGGGCCTGATGGGAGGTAAAGCTAAATAGGAAGTTTGAAATAACCTATAGATAATGGCTGAGTAGGACTTGGTTAAAGGTGGTAAAGGTGTAGCGGTATTGGATTTGGTGGTTGGGGTAGAAAGTTTTTTAGAAATGTTTTGGTAGTAGATGGTATGCTTGGTCGATGGCCCCAATTTAGGCAAGGAAGTTGAGGAGCTAGAGGTATAATATAAAAGCATAGGTAGCCTAGGTAATATAGGTGAGGTAAAGAGAGGTGTGTCAAAAAATAGCTATGAAGGTGTAACCAAGATAGGTGGTAGGATTTTGGCAGAGTAAATTGGATTCCTTCTCAATGTAGAGGGATGAGGCCCCAAAATGGAGGGAAAAGTTGAGGGAGGCAAGGTTCAAGCCTTCCAACCTTTGTGTGGCTTTATATATTTAGTTTCTTTGGTTTGGTATTTGGTTGGTGGGCTTAAAAGGGTTAGGTCCACTTTCACAAATGAGTGACTAAGGCTTGGTGTAGGGAAGATACCAAGATTATTGGCAAACCTAGTTGGGATGATAAGAGAGGGATTGCTTACTTAGGTCTTGGTTGGCTTAAGTGGTTGGGGTTGATTGGTTTAGTGGAGGTTTTAATTGGTTGGTTAGAGGGTTTGGTTATTTGGGTAGATATGGTAAGAGGTTGGTCTATCAGTTTGGTTTGATTGAGAAAGGGTTGGAGGTCCCAATCAAGTAATATAAAGGAGACCTAATTAATACTAGAAGGTAGCTCGATTCATGTCAAGGTTAGAAATAAATTCCAATTTCTGCACTAGCCTAGAGAAATTTTTATAAGTTGGTTTAATTCCTTAAATAGTGGACCTAAGAGATAGGCCCCAGGTGGAGACACATGGATGGTAACCTCATCCTCTTCCTCAATCAAAAAATGTGGGGTTGAGATAGGTGATTCCTCTATGGGAGGAGTAGATACAAGGGTCTCCTCCTTGGGAATGATCTTCTAAGGGGAATTGGTTTGCTTGGTAGCTAAAGGTGAAGGTGTCGTGATGATGGTTGGTTTTTCTAGTATATTAGTTAAAAAGTTGGCTAGTGGCTCCATTACCTCAATAAGTGAAGGGAGAGGGGATGATATTTCCTTAGTTTGAGTATCCAAAGAAAGGGAAGGTGACTCTACTTCCTCAATAGATAGAAGAAGTGGATGATCTTAAAACTGGGTACTAGGTAGTGTGGTAATGATTGCATCAAGGACCATGTTAATTGTATGGGTATCATGAGAACACTCGATGTTGTTGCTCTTGTTATTAGTAGGAGCATGGTTCAAAAAAGTTTGCCTGAATATATCAAGGGCTTGGTTTGGTGGTGCATTAGGGTTATCTAATGTAAGCTCCCCCTTATCAATGATGGATTAGACAAGGCTCTTGAAAGTATTGCACCTAGGGATTAGACAAGCCTCTTTGGTTTTGTAGGTTGAGTTCTTGTTTTTGAGCTTAAGCTTTCCTTCATCAATAGATTGGTTCTCTAACTTAAGCATCATGGTAAAAGCTTCATCGAAGGTTTAAAATCTTTGGACACGTAGGGTGGAGGAGATATGCTTGGTACATGCCTAAGCAAAGAGCTTTATGAGTTCAGGATGAGGTAAGGAAAATGAAAGTTGGTTAATAAGGCTCCTCCAATGAGCCAAAAAATTAGCAATGGATTCATCCTCAAACTGTCAAATATAATAGAGGTCAGTGATAGAGACTTTCTTAGAGATATTGATAAAAAAGTGGTCCATGAAGGTTTGGGCCAGTTGGGTAAAGAAGAGGATGGAATGCTTGGGTAAGGAGCTATACCAATCTAATGCCAAACTAGCTAGAGACATGGGAAAGGTGTGGAGGAGAAGGGCATCATCATAGGTGATGAGATAGCAAGCATGTTTGAATGCCCTAAGGTTTTTTTTGGGGATCCTCCTTGCTTTGAAACTTAGAGAACTTGGGAAGTTCTCATTGGGGAGGATATGGATTAATAGGTACAAATGGATAGATAGGCTCATTAAAAATTTGGTCATATGATAAGATGTTATGGGCACCTGATATGGATGACTCTAAGGTGGTCATCTTGTCCATAATCATCTTCATTAAGTTGGCTTGGGGTTGTGTACTCAAAGGGTTATAAGATGCATATTATTGAGGTGGTTGAGAGACATATGGATTGTGGGTAGAAGGTTACGAGGCTGCCACATATGAGTACGTAGACATCAATGGGTGGGTGGAAGATGCATAAGGGTAGGTAGAGGGAGGTAGTTAGGTAGTGGGTACATGCCCTTGTAGATTATGTATGTATCCAAAGGTTTATCCAAGGGGTACTTATTGGATAGGAGCGGTATTTAGGTTGGTGAGCAATAGAAGGGTGGTAACCCTTGTAATAATTGGTGGCAAGGTAAAGGGTATGGACACCATAAGGTTTTGAATTAGAGTGATGGTCGATGGGTTGGGGGTAGTTTTAGGAAGGCTAATAGTGATAGAGGTAGGTACTCCTAGAGTGGAGGAGTAGAAGGTATAAGGGCAGTGGTAGTTTGGCTTGGTTGGTTTTCAATGGTAGTCTCAAAGGGGTTGTTGGTTGATGTGGAAGCTTGGGTACTTAATGGTTATGTAGTAATCATGGAAATGTAGGTGCTCCTCATTAGATGAAGAGGCATGTCATAAGGTGGATTTATGGATGGGGCTAGACTCAAAATATGATATATAGTTGTAAGATAGTGTTATAAGGCCACATGATTGTTGTTTAGGAAAGCAACAAAATATGCATCTCCTTGAGGGACCTCTTGAGGGAAGGTAGGACTTCCTGAAGGGTGAGGAGAGTCTGCTAGTTTGGAAATGTAGTCCATGGATGAAGAGGTAGGTTGACTTGGTGATGGGTTTTTCTCCACAAGGTCTCTTCACTACTAGCGAGTAAGAACCATACGAGATAAGAGAGATAAAAAGCACAAGTAGCTTCACTACTCAAACAAAGAGAAGATAAAAAAATTATCAAAGAAAAAATATCACACTCTAAAAGATACATTAAGCCCTAGAGTTTTAATTAATCTCACTTTTGGCTTATTCTTTAAGAAGGTAAGTGACTGAAATTGGTTTGTAGAGCGGGTACTAAAGAAAAATCTAAGGTTAGTTTCAGGTTGTGTTTAAGCACTCAAAAGAGATCTGTACTAGAATCAAAATGTGGCTTGGTATTGGGGCCTACCCCCTCACTTTACACACAATAATGATAAGGGTATCGGGTGCTTATCCAAAATACACTAATATCCAAATATTATACTCAACTAGAGAACTGAGTTGGTTTTTCCCTTAGTAATGACCTCTAAGTGGGATTGTTGAGAAAGGGAAAGGTTACCACTAAGTGATGAAATCCTAGTTGGGCCTTGTTTCAAGTATGTTTGATGTTTAATTGGTGAAATTGGTTTGGTTGAGGTTTGTGCAACAAAGAGTGAAGCTACGATAGATTAATTTACCTTCAAATTAAGTTATGTGAACTAAAATTACAATCAATAGATGTATGAACTTAATTTTAAGCCCAAAAGAAACTTTTGATTTCATTAATGAGCAAATAATAGAGAGAATGCAAGAAAATAAGAACCCAAGTAAGGATATAAGGGTCCCGTCAGGCATGCCAAAAATGTTCAATAAATTTCTTGCTTATTATTAGGAAGAAGAAAGAAGAAACTAAGTATGGATATGGTTAAAAAACTTGATTGATGGTGCACACATTGGAATAAGAATATTGTGAAGATCTCCTCTTTGGTTTGGGAGGATGACCTACAAATAAAAAATCACTAAAGCAAACTTGTTTGTTAGACAGGTAGCTGAGTGGATTGTCTAGCGATAGTTAGATCCTAGAAGTGAGAGCTTCCTTAGGGGTCGTTAATCCACACATTTTAAAAAATTAAGTTTATAAACATAAAATAAAGGTGCTTGCATCAATGAATCAACAGGTACTAAAATTGAATACAAGAGTGCTTGCTAAGAAATATGCTAAAAATGATTAAATTAGTGATAAACTAATTAATACTAGTGATAGAGGGTTGGGGTATGCTTCATAAAATCAAAAAGGGGTCTGTGGATAGGCAGGAACATAGAAAATTAGGTTTGATTGGGTGTAAATAGGTAAAATTAGCTGGTTAGTTTTTGATGCCATAGTGACCATCGATGGTTCGATTGACCATCAACAGTTGAGTCAACCGTGATGATTATTATGTATGGATCTAGGTTGATAAAAAATTGTTTAATGGGATCCAAAAGATGGATTTTGAGAGGTGGGTAAGGCTTGGGTTAGTTGTAGAATGGAAATAAAGTAAATACTAAGAATCAAGTACTTATCTTACTAGAAGTTGATTGGGTGAGTAGTTGAGGTAGTTGGTTTGTTGATGGAATCTAGCTTGATTTTGATGGAGTAATAATACCTAAATGCTTGATGGAGAGGTCACAGTAAATTGACTCTCTAATATGATCACTAGATTGTTAGATTATTGATTGACCTGTAAAAAAATCTTGGATATACAAGCTCTTGATAACAATTATAGATATGCAGATGTTTTTGGATATTTTCATATGGATTTTCAACTCTTTTCTCCTCTCTCTTATAGGAAAGGTGAGAGAGTTGTAATAGCATGTGAACTAGGCCTTCTAAAATTAACTTGTCCATGTAATAACTCACAACTGGAATTAGATGAGCTATTTTTAGAAAAACAAGGTGGGTAGTTTGCATGATTTTAGTTGAGGGGGTGCACCTTGACCATCGATGGTTAGGATGATCATCAATGATTACCCTGATTGTCGATGAATGAGTGTTGAGGGGTAAAAATGGCTAAAAGGCAAGGTTAAGCTAGTTACATTCAACTAACTATGAACTAGGTCGATTAGAGGTCAAAAGGTGATATTGGTCCCGAGGGGGGCCTAGGGTAGTTTATGGGGTATTTTGACATTGGAAATCATGGTGTGTGGATTTTTGGTGTCTACAATAAGCTCAAATGGAATAAGATTTGGCCTTGCAAAGTTTTAAGTATATTTTTTGCTAAAGCATATAAGGTAGAATTCCCACATGGTGTAGACATATCACCTATCTTCAACATAGGATTTTTTAATTTTGTACCCTTACTATGAAGGAGAAATGAGTGATGAAGGATAAAATTTAGATTTTTTAATTCTGGGTTAGAGACGTAAATTTCTTGAGAAGGCAAGGGAATAAATTAAAGCAGTGTTGGATACAAAAATCAACAAGAAGATAAGTACCAAGTATAAGGATTATCTAATTAAATTGAAGAACAAAGTTATTAAAGATGCAAATTTGATGAGTAAATTCAAGGTTTCCAAGTTAAAAAAACCATTGAAGATCTCGTGGAAGGTTCATGAACATGGGCTCATAGATAAGTTCCAGTTATCCTATATTTCTAATGCAGGAGTATCGATGTTCATGAACAATCTTACATCAAACAAAAACATGGGTTTGGTTCTTATATGCACTTGTACATGTGCATTTTTATTTATACAACTTGTAGGCCATGAGGATAACATTTTGCATGTGAAAAAAGATTGACAATAATATAGAAAACATTATGAAGAATTTGGCATGTTAGAAAAGTGGTGAAGGTAAAGTAATTACCTTGAACTTAAAAACATGATGTGTGTTGTTTTCTAAGACAATGGGAGCTCTGAAAGGCTTGTAAGATATTAGTTTTAGGGAGACAAGATTCAGATCAGTGGTGGAATAAGAGTTGGGAGTTAGTGAGAGAGACAAGTTGTTGGAGGAAAGAGATTTCCAACTTTAGGAGGGCAAAGCTGAGAGAGACTATATTTTAGCTCAAAAAGAGGGCGAGAGAAGTAGAGCCAAGAGCCCAAAATTGTGATGTATGTTCATGAAAGTCGATTCATGTGACTAAGTGTAATGTCTCTTGCATAGTTAGTAGGGGATTGTGTGTGTGTGTGTGTGTGTGTGTGTGTCTAAGAAAGTGAGTGTAAGTCCTGACTAAGAAGTAAGGCAACCATTCACTTAACCCCTTCATTCTCGACTATGTCCCTTTGTTTTGTTTTTTTAATTATTTGATGTTAGCTTAGATGTCAATATGGTCTTAATTTAAATAACACACAATAATTATAGTTCATTTAAACAAATTATATATCTACCATTTACAGGGATCTATTAGGCACTCACAAGAATTCTAGAGAGATCAAACAAACATTAGAATATTTATCAATATTTCACACAAGTTCATGTTACAACAATCATTGAAGAATGTCACATTGCATAATATTAAAATTTTACTTGCTACTAAAATTATTCCAATCATGAAAATTTATTTTTCTTGATATTGTTGTTGTCTAGGGGCCTCGTAAATAGTGTGTATGATTAAAAACTATATAATCCTTAACATCACCCAAAAACACACTTTATTTTTCTTAAGTTTTAAGGATTGCTACCAATCTAGAGTAAAGATTAAAAAAAAATGATTTGTAGGGGGTCAAAATCACAATACTAAAAATTGAACGAGTTTATTAAAAATTAAAACCATAAAAATAAAATTATCAAATTATTTATACAATATATATTATTCATTAATAGTGTCATTAATACTTAAAACATTATTAAATGTAAAATTAATGATTTAAATATCTATATAAATACAACTCTCAACCTTATATAATTATTCCTCTAAATTTATAATTAATTACACAAACTTATGTTACCATATATACAATATGTCATATAACCTAACGAAAATTAAATTATTTTTTCATACTTTAATTCTAATCTATTTCTCTATATTGAAATAACAAACCCTTAAAATGCTCTCTCCATTAAAATATGGAACCATAACATATTGAAATAATAAACTCAAGCAATGACTACCACATACAACGACGCAACAACTATAAATAAAAATATCACAACTTATGTAGCAAAATGTTATTCATCCCATATGGCATGCTTTGGAGTATACACATACTCCATTAAAAAAAAATTAAATTCCCTAGACAAAGATGATATATACAATGCATATATCTAAGAACAAACATCTTTCTAAAGAAAGAAAATCCTTAGAAGACATCTCATCTCGTGTCTTTTTATTATTGTAGTTGAGAAGAAAGTGAACTTGTAGGGACTACGGACTCATAAATTGAATCCATTTAAAATGTTAAAATAATTTAATTAAATTAAAAAAAGTTTTAGAAAAAATAAAGTGAATTGGTGGGGTTCAAGAACTAGTAAATCGAATTTATAAAAAATGTTGGTGTAAAACATCATTAAAAATTTGGGCGTGAGAAGAAAGTGAACCGTGAGAACCATGGATAATGGACGAGTAAATCGAATCTAAAGTAAATGAGAATAACTTCATCCCGAAGGTAAATGAGAATAATTTCATCTCGAAATTAAATAATGATGATTAGGCAAAAGTGAAGGGACAATAAATCATGTCCATAAAAAATATCGATATAAAACATCATTAAAAATTTATTATTGAAGTTGAGAAGAAAGTGAATTGGTGGAGACCAAGGCCAATAAATCAAATCCATCAGAAAAGCTAAAATACTTAAATAGAATTAAAACATAGGTTTTAGAAAGAATAAAGTTCAATAAAAAAACCATCACACCATTAAGAGTTAATTATATTTTAACAAATGAAGTGTTAATTATATTTTAACAAATGAATCATATTTATATTTAATGTAACATTTTTCAACAGGAATGGTTCCTTTAAATTCAAAAATTTTATGTGGAAAAAAAGAATATTGAAATACAATTTTTTTTTGGTAAATAATTTATCATTAGAAATGAATTTACAAGTCTAAATTTTGAATGGGAGCAATAAATGGAATATATAAAAATTATTTTATGTTTTTATCTAAAATATATATGGTTAAACAATAGGCATATAAAAGGAAGATTATTTGGTAAAATTGGTTTCCAATTAACATAAGTAAGTGCTTATTAATACTTAAAAATTATCATGAGAGTGTTTTTAATAATTAGATATTATTATCAACAATTAATTATAATAATATTTTTTAATTTTTAATTATTTATTATAAAAAATAATATTATAAAGATGGTTATACTAAAAAAATAGTCATTGGTATTGTATATTATCTATGCTAATAAAAATATGACTTATAATTATATAATATAAGATTTAATTAAAAATAGTTATATACAAATATTAATAAAATAATATAATATTAAAATATGTGTGAATTTCATGCACAAGTAATAATATAGGAAGGTCATGGTGGTGAGTTGACATTGGAAAACTAAATAACATAAGAAGAGGTTTCCCTCAAATCACCTATCGTGCATGTTCTATAGAAGAGTCAATGCAATTGTGATTCCCCAATCAAAAGATTGAGGCATGTAAATCCTTATTGAATCGCCAATCAACATAGGTGTGATGACTATCGAGACAGACCATGAAAGTATTTTTCACATAGAAACAAACTTCATCTCTTTATTAAAAAAACGACGTTTAGGTGTCAAAAGAAGAATGCCTTATAATGATAACATCTAAAAAACCCAACACAACTCATAATACAAAAATACATTCCCTAATAATTGAGCAGCTCCTAAAGATGTTAAAACTCTAAACCCACTTTTTTTTTTAATATAAACTTAGATCTGCAAATAAATTGAGGGGATTATAAACCATTTATCATTAAAAAAAAAATCGAATAGAAAGTTCATTATTGAAAATCTCCCAGTTTTTAGACTTCCATAATTAAAATAGAATTATGGCTCTGAAATTTTCAAATAGAACTTAAGATGAGCTCTGTACAGAGTTTTCAAATGGAACTTAAGGTTCCGGAAGAAGCAAGAGCAGTGGTGATAGGGAAGGGAGACGGAACCATCAAAAGATTTCAGCAATGTACAGGGATTTCTTTAGCAAGGCTATTGCCGTGTGGCAAATTTCAAATCCGTGGTGATTCCAGAGAAGCCGTGCAAAGAATCGCCGATTCCATTAAACATCTGATAAGCCGCGCTGTTCTGAGCAAGAAATAGAACTGTTCATCAAGTTTCATGCAGGGAATTTGGCCAAGGAAGCTTCGGATTGCTTGATGGATACTCGATGAGAAGGTGGAGATAAGTAGAGTACGGAGGGAGCCGAGGAGACACGGGTTTGTAAGCTTCTGTAGACAGGGGAGAGATAGAGTTGATTTCAAGCTGGCGGTTATGTCGCACGCGAGAGAGATGGAAATACGCAAAGATATCTAACCGCTGACGTCATCTTCGTTTTCAATCCTGCAAGCCGGTATGAAATTAGGAATATAAGGTTCGAATCTAGCATTTGTCCATTATTGTTTCATAGATCTTATAACATGTTTGATTAAAAAGTTATTTTTTTAGATATTAATATAAGTTTTTAAAAATCAAAATATGTATATATTGTAGACGTGTTTTATTTTTCATATATATATTTTTTTACTTTTTTTTTTCTTTTTCTTTCTTCGTATTGATATCATAATAATGATTTGTTTGATTTTATAATTTATAAGAATCATATATGATGTGTTTTAGTACATTTGAAATAAATTTAAATTTGTGAAAAGTTATATAATATTGTGAGTATTTGATGCTATTAAGTTTAAAGGATTCATCATAAATAGGCATGCTATCATTTAATTCACCACTCTACATTTAATAAACATTCTCTATGCACTTTTTATCTACAGCTGACAATGGCTCTGTCAATCCAAAAGTATTTGAGTACTACATTAATCTTATCAATGAGATTCTTTTCAACGATATAGGTCTTATTCTACTCATTGATAGATATTTGTTTGTACATATGTGAGTGATAAAGATGAAAATATTGACATGCTATATGTTTATCATCTGCATTCAACCATATGTTACATGTTACAATTTTCGTGTTTCAACCCTTTGTGTTGTTAAACATTACAAAAAAATAGTGGGTATATTTTTTTAATGTTGATCTTGCCAAAGTCGTTAAAGTGGATACATAAGTGGCCAACTTTGGATGATAGGGTCCGTAAAGACAAGAAAGTTGTTTTTCAATAAACACTATCAACAATATAACATCTTTATGACTAAACTTTCATGATTTGTTTCTTTTTGTTTTCATTTAAACTCAAATATTTAGACTAATACCTTCCATTTCAGGGCAAGTAAATTTCCATTTCATGGCACTTGTTAATTAATAGAGTAATTGAAAACACTAAAAATGGGACCCTTGCATTTATTTCACATTATTATTTTCATATATCTTATGCAAATTTATTTGTGTATGAGTGGTTGGTTTGAATTTTGTATTATTGAATTTTCATAGGATTTTTAAAGTTTGAAACTTCATATGTGCATTCTACTACAACTTGTGAGCTTATTTAGTCTTGCTACCAAGGTCATTTGGATACGATCATGGCATGATTTCTTGTACCACCCACTTAATTGGATGAGCCTATTTTCTCCTTTCCACCTTTCACATTTTTATACAAACCTATTTTGCCAAAGTTTAAACTCGAATCATTTATAAGTAGAAAAAATAGTAGGTTCATTGTGATCATAAAGCACTTAAATATTGTTAGCTAACAGTTTATTGAGAGTAGTCTTCAAACACTTTGTTAGAGTTTTTTCTATTCTAAATTTTATGTTTGAGATTCTCTCTATAAAATTTGAGCGATCTAAAAAATTAGAATGAAAGCCCAACACTAACCCTGTGTACAAAAACCCCAAAATCAATCTTTAACCACTTCAGATTTATCAAATTTATTGATTTTAGGAGGAAAGAGTTACACTATGCAATTAGGGTAAAACAAAACAACATGTTAAATAAAAGTGGAGAACTTTGTTGTAGTTTTGAGGTCTTGACCAAGACCATTTGTATAGTCTTGATAGTGACCTAGATTGTATGTATGGTCCTAACATTGTTCTCTATTAAATCTAAATTTAATAATGAAACAAGTTTAAATTTTTTTTTAGTAATGTAAACAATTAATGTTAGAAAGATAGGCCTAAACAACTCATATTTTTGTTTAAACAATATTAAAAATATAAGCCCCTCTATCTTCTTATACATTTGATTGAATACTTAATTAATAATTATTTATTATGTTTTACATGTTTTATGATAATTGATTAGAGATAAGCATATTTCATGCATACACTAACTTATCTATTAAATAATTTGGGTAGACTCATAATTTCTATATGATCTTCATGGTCAATTCATTCATCTTGTTGTACTTACAATCTATACATTGTCCTCATCTCCTTCACTCTAAGTAATATTAATCAATCATGGAGTCACATAGCATTATATAATTTTACCCATATGAATGTCCAAATCAAAATCATCTATGCATTTTCCTTGTCTCTGTCACTCTAAGTAACATCAATCAATCATGGAGTAACATAACATTATAAAAGTTTATTGATATGAATGTCCAAATTAAAATGGTTAGTGAGAAAAATATGATAATGATATTACTTAACAAACTTAATTTTTTTATTGAAACTCATCGATAAATATAATCATCATAAAAAAATATAACACATAGATGGTTACAATAAAAAGGTGTCTGATTCATATTCATGGCCTGTTTTACTTGTTGGTAAAAACTGTGGTTCAATACAATAAAACATAATAATTAGATAAACAGATAGCCATAATTAAAGCATCAAATTACAAGACACGTGATATTTCTAAGCATAAAAAAAAACACTGGATGGAAGTGGAGAAAGATCATCCTTATGGATTTGAGTAACCCAAGAGAAGGGCTTGGTCAAAGGAGGATTCAATGTTAACTACCCACTCTAAGTGGTCTTATAAGGATCCAAATACATTATAATTCCCCAAACAGGAGGTGGAGGAGTATGGTAACCCACTGAATCACCACCTTACACAAGTAAAGGTTTTTCCATGTAGTGGTGGAATCCATTCCCTCCATTGAGCATGATGGAAGGAGAAAAGATTGTGGGAACATATTAATTTATGTCTAGGTGCCAATGACGAATTTCCATGCAAGGGATGGTTAAAATGAACATGTCTCATGGTAAATGGATCACTCTTCATTTGGGTGAGGATATCTCATAGATATAACAATTCTAAATGCACCTTCTCTACTTATGCTTAGATATACAAAAATGGTGAAGAAATGAAAATCACTTTATTATTAATAGATAATTACATAGAAAGATCATCATTGTTAAAATTCCTTGAATTTATAGACTTCCATAATTGAAACAAAATAATAGTTCTGGAAACATTCCAAAGAAAAGTAATGTATGGAGCACATTGAGAATTGTCTTAAAAAATGCCATTCACCAATTGAATGGCTCTTGGTGATAAGGCTAAAATAAGCTAGAAATTAATTACTATGTTATCTTGGCTCTCTCACATGTCCATAAAAATTGCCTAAGGGGTTTATGTGGAGAGTAGGCCAAACACTTGGGATTAGGAATCCTAATTTGCTAGAGATATTCCACAAGAAGAAGACCTTAATAAACCAAATGCTAGAGAAAGTGAGCCAATTTGGGCTTGAATGTGGCATTCAAAATCCCATTGAGTTTTTAAAGTCATGTTCTAGGTTATAAATTCAGACTCCATTGCTTATTGAGCTTACCTAAAGCCAAAACAAAAGTACTCATAATCTAATAAAAGAGTCTAGAAGACTAATTCAGGAAGACAGTATTTGTAATTCCACCTCCTATACTTTTGTAAGGTAAATGGGGGTTGAAAACACATATTATGAAGCATGAATTCTTGTATCAATTCCTAAAAATGTAAAATATAAGCTAAGTCTGAATTTAGGAGCTTATGATTATTAGATATTCTATGCTTTCATAATCAATACAATTAAATTATAGCTTTTTTGTAATATTCATGTTATTATTTTTTGCTCAACATTTTAGATCACCACTTATGATCCTTCTTCAAAAAAAATATATTTACTTTATGCTTAGTTATCATAGCATGCCATGAGATCCAATCTCGAGAGGAAATCAAATATAAGTTAATAGTGAAAATTCCTTTTTTGAAGAGTTGAAGAGATTTTATGCCTAAGATATCAACCAAAGGGAGCTTGGTGTCTATCATAACAAGGGATCAAATGAAACTTGGCCATTAAATATACCAATTCAAAGATTTCCATCGAAATAACATTTGAAATAAACGATGTCACGTACTTATTTAAAACTTTTGAAAGTGTTTTCAGAATTTATTATAACTCTTACAATGGACCTATGATAAAGTTATATCTCCCTTTCAATGAGAGATGATTTTTAAGTAAAATAAATTTTAGACTTTGAGTTCTTAGGCATATTTGTTCTCTTATTATGATGGTTATTAGAAATTATCAAATCCCTTAGATAAGTGGAAGGTAATAGACATGAAAGATAAGGACCATATAGTGGCTAGTACCTACATTTGTATTGAAATTTATTTACGGGTGAGTTTACATGTAAATTTGTAATTTAAGTTTAATGCAAAAAATGGTATAAAATAAATATGTGGTATAATATAATTTTAAAAGAGCTCTTGGCATTAAATGTTGTCTATTGAACTGCAAAAAATTAATGTAATTAAATCTAGTTTGTAGACATTTACCTAATAGGGCATGTGTCCCTTCTATGGCTCCATAGTAGTTATCTTACTAGATCATGTGGTTAATTTACCCAAAATTGATAATATTTATTGGTAGAAACTTTTAAGAGGTCCTACCTAGATGCACCATTGTCACTGATCGTTAATATGAAAATAATAATAATAATCTCCCTCATTTGGATACAAGTGTGAGATCAATGACTAATAATCCCCTAAGACTTTAAAAATTATCCTAATTCAACGTGAGACTGTGGATAGTTTTTATTTATTTCTAACCTCATTCTCAATGTGGAAATGTGGGTTATCTATCTAAGGGACCCACCATGCCATACTAGGCTGACAAAATATTTTTGCAAGAAAAGGGATGTTAGCTTTTATCACTAATCATAAATAGATAAATTTTTATATTTGAAATATGGATATGAACATGGAATAATAATACAAGTGTATCCTTAAAATTCTAAACTCTTCAAGTAATGGTCTTTCTCTTTATAACATATAGCCTTGACTTAGGTTTGTCATGTTGATCTCAAGGGTATTGGTCCAAATATTGACTTGGATATAATTTTAGATAACCCAACACACTTGTATAATACTATTAATGATGAAAAATAAGTTCTATATTCCTACACAACTTCTATTCTCAATTAGAGTTGTTGAAACACAATTTCATGCTTTCTTTTAGTCCTAATTAGGGTCTGTAGAGAACTCAATTATGAATAACGTTAATTTGGAAATTGATCAAGAATTTAAATAGTTTTATTTACTATAAAAATTTATAAGGAAGTCACATATCAAGTTTCAAATTATTTAGACAAGTGAAACAAAAGTTATAGGTGTTTTGATAACTGATACCTTATTTTTAAGGTCTATTTATACAAAAAAATAATCAATCCTTCATAACATTACTTGTAGAGGGTATCAAGACATAAAATAAATTTTATCTTTTATAAAAAATTCTAATAAAACCCTTCACAATATTACATAGGTTTTTGTTTGTTATTTTTGGATAAAAGTGAGTTTTTGTGGCTTAAACCCTTATCTAGGTTTATCCTTTTGTACAGGGCCCAAGAGGAGTAAAATAGAAATATTTTGAATTTTATAGCCATTAAAACCTTGATTATACTTATTAAAACCTTTATTCTACTTGGATCATGTAAAAAAATGAGTTAAATAGTGAAACATTCTTGAAAGTACGTGAAAAAAACTAATTTCCCTTGACTATGACTTGCTAAAACCCTATTTTCAAACATGAGAATGATAAAATGGGTGTAAATTCAAATTTAAATATATTAAAATCCTCCAATTAAATAAAATGGATTATATAACAATATACCTTGCTTCTTATATCATTCCTTTGTCTCCATTCTAATAAAATCATGTTGAAATAAGCCTTTTTCAGACCTATAATTCACAAAATTTTGGATTTTCTTGACTCTGTCTGTAGGTTACCACTTTAAAACACACAATGTATTCAATAAAAATCACATGCATGAAATAATACATTAATATAGTATAATAGAGCAGTCAAAGATCCACAAAAAATCTCTTTTGTTGATATATTCTTCAAAAACACTATACAAACCTCTATATTCTCAGGCAAATAACCAACAACCCACTCACAGATCTACCCATCCAAGTTTTATGCATATTTATTTACTTTATTAAGCTCCTCCAAGATTTTTTCTAGGTCTATGTCTTGTATAAACTTATCTTGAGCTTGTTTCATATCAAAAAATTGTTTCAACTACCCCTATGATTCATCAACATGCTTTATTTAACCCAATTCCTACATTGGATAAGGCTTATCGAGGTAAGATACATAGTTTTAACTATTTTAAAATAGGGTAATGAATAAATTAATTTTCAAACATACTAATATATCCTAAGGATCACTCACCTAAGGATTGTGATCCTTGAAACACACTAGAAATCATCAAATATGCCAAAACCAATTTAAAATTTGAATTATTAGTTTTGGCAGGAAAATATCAAAATACCCATAAATGATCTATACACCACAACTAAAGCCTATGTAGGTATTATTATTGATTAAATAGGCCATATAATACCTCCTAAGATCACAAACTAGTACAATTTGAACTATATATAATGATACCCCTGCATCAGACTACCAAGGAAGAAAGGACTTGTTCATGAGCTCCTACTCATGAGTTTTGAAAGCTACTCTTGTAATTATAATTACAAATTGTATATGATTCTGATGTATCTTCTCTCCTAAATTTTCCTCTTTCTTTTTTTACTCAAATTATTTATCTTACACCTTGCTAGATCCCATGGTTTGGTTATAACATATAGTGACTTTTAAAAATCTACATTGTCTTCAAATGTGCATATATCCAACTACGATTTGGATTCATTTTTTATATTAATTTCCACTAAAATGTCACCAAAGGGTTGAGATTAAATTGTTACAAATTTATCTCCATAAAAGTATATTAGCCTTTTCTTTCTTTTCTTATATCTTTCTTGTAATTGGACTACATGTATGACTATAATACTTCCTTTATTCATCCATGGAATTTTATTTTTCAGTTTTTATTATCCTTATTTGTTTTACCTGCACATGGAGCAAACATATTAACAAAATCATTTTTTTTGCTAAGCTTTTGAGACCCATTCTCATTAATCATAGAGGTTGTCCTCTCTTCATTCTCTTTTCCATCTTCATTTTCTTCTACATATGAATAATCTACTATAATATTCTCCTCTTTATGAGCATGAACCAGCCCTTGAATCATTTTCTTTGATTTTTCCTTTCTGGAAATTTCTATATATTTCTTCATGTTTACTCTTTCTTCAATGCATTATTCAAAAAATTCCTTCTTCTCATTATTTTCAACATTATTTTTGGGTTCTTTGCATGAGAACCTTAATATTTTGATGTCTTTTAAGATAAATTCTTTTCATTCACATATTATTCATATGACAATTTTATTCTCCTATTAAATTATATGAAAATCTCCTTTAACAAACTAATATTTACAATGAAATCTTGAAAATAACTTATGCTTCTCATTGATGATAATCCACTTGAGAATTTATTAACCACCTCATTAACATTCTTATCTAACAATTTTTGAGTTTCTAAGGGAAAATTAGTTATACGTTAGTAGCTATAGTAACTATCCCTAGATTGGTAACCAACACATCACTTACCTCTTATTTGTTAACCTATTCAAAGAACTCATTTTCACTTGTCAACAACACGTTTGAATTGATTTATAATGTAGCATTCTCCTCCTTCAATGGTATGAGTGTGTACTTCTTTCCTTTTTCCTCAAAAGTGTAAGTGTTCCTTCTCCCATTATGTATGGATTTTTTAATCAAATTTATAATGTATTACCAATAGAAAATGGTAGATATCCATGGGAATGACATCAAATATCACTTCAACCTTTTAGCTGCCTATAACTCCACCTTACATTTTTCATTTACCAAGACCTAATGTCCTTTTTACAGCCAAGAAACCTTATAAAGAGTGAGAAGTGTTGAATTTTCTAATCCTAACTTGTTATCCATTTCTTAACACTAGATTATTAGTGCTTCCACTATCTATAATGACCTTACAACACTTACCATTTGTATTTTTAAGTAGGTTCTTTAATCTATTTATTGGGCTTGAGCAACGCTCTATTCATAAGTAAAGACTCTCCTTCAGGGGCATCCTCATGAGAATGTGATCTCACACTCTCTTCTTCATCATTTTCTACAATCTGGTTACTACCTTTAGTCTGTGCATAGCTCATTTGAGGATTCTCTAGGCACTCATATGATCTATGTCCATACTTTTTACATTTGAAACATCTACCTAAAAAACCTCTCGAATCTCTACCTATTGCATATGGTATTCTACCTTTGAATGAGTAGAATCCTATTATGATTTGACCTTGAATTCATGAGATAATTTCTCCTTCATCATATACCTATAATTGACTTCAACTGGCATACTCTCCTCTGAATTTAAAAGTTTTACCTCTATTATTTGAGTGTTATGTTTTCTTTCTAGATAATTTATCTTCTACTTTCAAGGCATATTGATATGCCTCCTCAACTGATCTTGGTGTCAAAAGAATGATTTTATCTTGAATATTGAATTTTAATCCTTTGATATATCTATCCACCTTTTCAACATCTTCCTCTACGTGTCTTATCCTGATCTAATTGGGAAAACATGGGACTATTATGGTCGTATGACCATCAACATTGTAGCTAACCATTTGGAGGCTCACTAAGAGGATTTTTCTATTATCACGCCTTTAAAAAATGTTGAATGCAATCCATACATGATCTCAAAGGAATTATCTTCACCATATGTATACAAATATGATAGCGAGTTGAAAGTTAGTACATATCTATAACCAAAACCTCTATAAAGTAAATATTTCATTAATTTTTTGTAGCATGTGCAAAAGGTACTAGAGTTGTAAAAAATAGAACAAGTTTGGACCCTACCAATCCAAATGATTATAATTTTCCCATAGTTTCAAATGGAATAATTTAAGTCTCATTCTATTAATTCTCCTACAAGGGAAGAGATTGATCATCTCTATTAGTTAACTCTTACTAATAGATATTATATTGAACCTACTAATGAATGCAATTCACCATGGGAATTAGCTTCCTCCATAAGTGGGGATTTAGATGCTCATATGATAAATTGTGTGTTGAGATCACAAAATAAGACTTACGTGAATGGTGTTTTCTATATAAATATAATTGCCCTAATATTTTGCTATAAAATATTTAATGTATTTCCTTTACATGATAATAAATAATGTTACAAATAGGCATGTGAGTCAGTCCACTGAATTACACATTGAAAAGGATTGTTATGAGTTGGTGGGTTGTTCATATTTTTAAAAACATTTAGGGGAAATAACTATTCGATATGTTGTGGGATAAGTTACAAGTTGTGACCCCTATCTCATGAAAGTGGATGTGCTTATAGGAAGTCTAATGTCTTGAAATGCATGTTCATAAATGTGTTGAAGTATGGACATCACAAAAAGCATTGATTCTTGTGTCAATGATTTATTTCCAATTATTTTCACTAATGAATCACTTGAATATGTTGAAAGTAATGAAGTATAATCATTTACAGATGGGTTGAATGGATACCATCAAATCCCTATCACAACTAAGAATGAAATAAAAACATAACAATAAAATGGGGATCATTTTCTTATAAGGTAATGTCATTGTACCTAAAGAATGCACCTGTAGTGTTCTTTAGAGTAGTTGTTGTTTCATTTAGAGAATACCCTTATAATGTTCTTTAAATTAGTTGTTATTACATTCATATATTTCATTCATGACTTTCTAGAAGTCTATCTAGATGATTGAATAGTCTTCTCTTTATTTGAAGAACATTTATCAATGTTGTGATTAATGTTAGAAAGATTTCCAGCTTTAAAATTAACACTTAATCTAAAAAATGCATGTTATTGACACCATTCAGCATTGGAATTATAGTATTCCAAGTGCAAATTGCATTTATTGTGGGGCTCAAACCATTTCACAACCCAATATAAGTGAGATCATTCTTAGGTCACCCTGGGTATTACCACAAGTTTATTAATGGGTATGAATCCATTTTACCACCATTGGAGAAGCTATTGAGTAAAGACAAAAAAATTTAATGGACTTTTGAATTTCAAATAACCTTTATAGATTTAAAGAAAAATTTGGTTACAACCCCAATTTTGGTCTTCCCCAATTAGACCAAACCGTTCCATGCTCATGTTTATACATCAAGGATAATAGATGGAGAACGTTAGCATAACCAAGGTTGGAGGTCCTGATCATCCAAATCATGTTTTAAGTCACAAGCTATCAACCCTTGAGAAGAACTACACTACTACAAAGTGAGAACCTATGGAAACAATTTTTACTACAAAAGTTTAGACACTATTTATTGGCTACCCCTTTTGATTTTTTCACTAGTTAGTAAGCATTTCGGTGCTTGGATGAAAAAATGATGTTAGGAGGAAGAATATTTATGTGGCTAATTATTTTATAGGAATTTTAGTTCAAAATCAGCGTAAAACTAGGCAAGGTAAATGCAGGAACTGACCACCTAAGTTGCATTCAAATATGGGAGGATCTAGAATAACTATAGGATGAATCTCTAGAAGCACATTTTTAAAAAGTGAATGTGATCCCAAAATAAGTGGAGGACATCACAAACTTTATGAAGCATGGTATATTCTCTATGCATTATGTCGAATCAGAAAATAGTCAATTGATCATGGGTACTTTTCCATTTAATATTATTAATAGATTTATATGCAAGCTACGAAAGGATGAATTTCTTCACAAAGTAGACCTATAACATCAAAGACCATAGTTTTTGTAAGAAACACATTAAAGAGTAGCAAGATGAAATCTGATAGGTGAGATGATTGTGAAAAAAAATAATAAAAGATGGGGTGTGGTGTCCAACCTTATTTTAAGATACTCACAGGGTTATGAAACATTGTGATGTTTGAAAGAGGGTAGATAAACTGAATCAACTAGATGAGATGCCATTAAATATTGTTTTGGATACACAACCATTTGAATAATGGGGAATTTACTTTGTGGGGCCTATCAATCCTACATCTAAGTGATCAAATGCCATATATATTATCATTGTGACAAATTAATTCACTAATAGGTCCAAGTAGTTGTGACTCTAATTTTTAGTGCAAAGGATGATATGAACTTTTTATATGAAAGCATCATAACAAGGTTTGGATGTCCTCAGAAGTTGATAAATGATAGGGGTTCACACTTCCTAAATAAGACTATCAAAACCTTAATTAAAAACTATATGATTCCACATCATAAAATCATGACCTACCACCCTCAAGCAAATGGCCAAGCATAAGCATCCAACAAGGTTCTTGAGAAGATGTTGACCAATATTTTTAATATTTAGATAAATGACTAGGAAGATAACATACCAATGATCTTATGGGCATACAAAGCAAACTATAAATGTGTGATTGGATACACACCATTCTAACTAGTATATGGAAAGGAATTTGTGATGCTTGTAGAATATATAGTTCCAAGTTTGTGAATCATAATGCTAATGTGGTTATAAAATAAGGAGTCATTGGAACAACAATTCCTATAATTGAATCAAATAGAGGAAATAAGGACATTCTAAAATTAAACTCAAGAGGTCCATAAGAAAATTTAGAAGGCATGTCATGATTACAATAAACTATCTAAAGATTTTCAACCAAAATAATGGGTTCTTCTATATGAAAACAAACTCATACCAAATCTAGTAAAGTTGTTTAGATGTAAAGGTGCTTACATCATTCATAAAGTGTCACAACAAGGAACTATAATACTCATGGATCTCTAAATAATTATTCTTTAGGCTCAAACCTTGATACCAATTATCTTGAAACATAACATGTTTAGTAGAGTAAGTGCCATATGACATAATTAGTATAGGGTTTTTATATTATGTATTTTTTTTATTTTTTTAGGGTTTGTATTAGTATGCATATGTGTTTTGATATCTATCACAAGACATACCATGATGTGGTATAATTAAGTGTCAATACAGTGGGTTGAAGTGAAACATGATCGAGTTAACAAGAAGGTTTTTTATTGGTTTTGAAAAAAAATTAAGTTTGAGAATGAGGTGTCAAAAAACAAATAAAAAGTAGCAAGGGGTGGATAACTTGCAACTATGCAAGATAGTTAATGTTAGAACAAAAGAAATATGACATCATTCTTGAAAATGATAGATATTCTAGAAGGTAGTTAATGTCCAAAAGAGGAAAGTATTAAGAAATGAAATGGTGACACATCACATCATATAAGTCAAATAAATAAGCATTGCATCCAACTACCAAAATACCAAGGTTAAAATCCAAATGAATATTTTAATTTAAGGCAATCATGTGGAGGCGCAAAAGGTAGATTGGTGGATGAAAGCAATCAACGACAAAGAGTTGGTGACAGATTTATATAAAAGAAATGATGATGACATAACACATTTTGTTCAAACATAAGTGAACAACCAAGTTATTATGATCTAAAAATAATTTTGTACATTTATGAAAAATTTATTCAAAATTAATCATAACACATTCTGTAAGAGATCAAATGGCCATGCATCAGATTCTTGTGTCATTTTTAGAGTCTGAAAAGGAAGAGATGTGCATTGGATTGGCCCTATAACAGTAAATATGGAGTGATGCTCAATCATTTGAATTCAATGATGCAGCTAATAAAGAGTAGGTTCCTCAATGGCAAGTAGTCACTTTAGATCAGGGATGTTTGCATTTATTGATAGGCTACGAGGATCTGATGCTGAATAATTGGTAAGACTTCCCATTTTTTAAAAACATGAAGAATTGATGATGACCCTAATTAGAAAATATAATTAGGGAGTCATCTATTTATCCAAGAAAGTAAACATTAATATTGATGCCAACACTATTGCAAAATCTATAAGACTACTAGCAAGGGGGAAGTCTCTGCAGGCCTACTAGATGAAGAACTCTCCCATTTATCTAAAAATTTAGGAATGATATTCATAGACAACCAGAGAAGCACCCATCAGGTCACTGATACACTAGTTCATGTCCTCACATAATGCATTATGTGTGACTATTAGCAGATAACCAAAGGTGTGAGGAAGGTCATAAAGGGCATAATCAACATTGCACATAAAATGGCTAACCTTGGGAAGGATTTCAACTAACCTAAAATCATCACGATAAAAAATATTGAGAAGGTCCTCATAAGAACTCAATATTTCTAGTTCTAATTTTTTTACTCCTATTTTTCTTCATATAGTGGACATCCCTAAAAGGATAGATTGCACCTAATGTTGATTATTAACTAGTTGATGCCTTCCCCAACCTGATTTGGCCATAATATGGACAACGCATTCTCTAAGGTGGTAAATTTTGTAGAATGGTAGGTGTAAATACATACCATGATCATAATGCACCCATGAATACTGAGGATGCTATCAAGTACCTTGAGTCGATCACCACTATCCTAAAAATTTAAAATGGAGTCTAAATTCAGATCCATGAGCTCAATAAATCACTTTTCATCCCTTTCCCCTTATTCATTGACATCCATATAGCTGAGGATTAAGTGATAAGGGAAAATAACTTGGTTACGAGGACCTTCCTATCATTCTGGTATGTGCCACCTAGAACTGAGTAACTGTAGCCTCAACATTAAGAGAAAATGCAAGCATAACGACAACTAGAAACTTGAGTGTGAGCATAGGCTAATCCAAAGGATCAACCATCAGCCTAGACATTAAAATCAACTCCATGTGAACATAAGGCATCAATGCCTACATGCTCACAACTTTCCAAGTGGACTCAAATAATAACTCCATATCTTAGTGACACATAAATGCCATTCGAAAAGGTGTACATGGTGCTACTTGAGGATATCAAAGATGATATCTATGATGAAGAGGATGAGAATGAATTCATATTTTAGAAATCAGTTTGCACATGTGAGGTGCAAAATAACATTTTATCTATGCTAATTGTGCAAGTCCCTCTATCTCTAGAGTTTATTGAAGTGGACACAGTCAGGAAAGAGGAGGAGGCCAAATACAAAGTGAAATATCTATTTCAAAGAGTGTCAGTGTTTGTAGCAACAACATAAATAACTATATCCACACAAACGCTGAGCACAATGAAACAACTAACAAAAAAGGTCCCAAAAAAATAAATTTCAAAAAAACCTCTTTTAATGGAAATCAACACAAAGGAAGATAATTCCTTCAGACCTCTAATGCATAAACCATCTCTCATGCTTGGAGTTGTTTGACCACACCCAAACATATTAGAGTGGATGAAAACAATTGTAAGTCTATAAGGATTAGTAGGGGAAGTATAACCCAAAGCCTAAGACCTCCACTATGAAATGACAAAATAAAATATTGATACCTCCCTTTGCACGCCCAAACTCTATTGTGCCCAAGAATTAAGTGGCACTATCATATTCTCCACGAATTCCACGCCCAGTCTCACCATATTTTCCACATATTTTGGACTTTGATTTTTTTGGCGTATTTGTTCTCTTCTGTTTATGGCTCTGAGCAGCAATCGAATCCCTTAGAGACGTGGGCTTGAAAAAGGAAAGGCGTGTATCGACAGAGACAATAAACGAGAGATTTTTCAATTTGGAGGCACATCAAGCGGGGGCCAGGCGCTCCCTTCATCGACTGGTGAGTCTCATCTGGTGTCTTCTTCTTTGTGACTCGTGACTCGTGACTCGTGACTCGGGAGTCTCCCCTAAAAACGCTGTCTTACTTTGAATAACTTCGCCTCGAAGGTAAAGGAAAATGGTGACCAGACGAAAGTGACTGGCAGCGACCGCGGACCAGTAAATGGAATCCATAAAAAATGTTGGAGTAAAACATCATTAAAATCTTATTATTGTAATTGAGAAGAAAGTGAACTGGCAATGATTACGGACTGGTAAATCGAATCCATAAAAAATGTTAAAATAATTAAATTGAATTAAAAAAGAAAAAAAGAAAAAAAAAAAAATTACACAATTAAGAGTTAATTATATATTAACAAATGAAGAATTAATCATATTTTAACAAATAAAACATATTTATATTCAATGTATCAATTTTCCAATTCCAATGATCCTTTAAACTCAAACTTTTTATGTCAAAAAAAAGAATATTATCTTTTGAAATGAAGTTACAAATTTGAATTTTGAAGGCGAGAATAAATAAGATATATATAAATTATCTTATGTTATTATATAAATGTAGATGGTTAAACATATAAAAGGAAGATTATCTGGTAAAATTAGTTTCTAATTAATATAAGTAAATGTTCATTAATATTTAAAAATTATTATAAAAGTGTTTTTATTAGTTAAATATTATTATTAATGAATAATTATAATAATATTTTTTTAATTTTTTAATTTACTATAAAAAATAATATTGTAAAGATGGTTATAATAAAAAGGTAGTTTGTTGGTATCATATATTACTTATATTTATAAAAATATGACTTATAATTATATAATCTAAATATTAATTAAAAATAGTTATACCTTAGACTAATACGTTCCATTTAAACTCAAATATTTAGACTAATACCTTCCATTTTAGGACAATTTCCATTTCATGGCACTTGTTAATTAATAGAGTAATTGAAAACACTAAAAAATGGACCCTTGCATTTATTTCACATTATTATTTTCATATATCTTATGCAAATTTATTTGTGTATGAGTGATTGGTTTGAATTTTGTATTATTGGATTTTCATAGGATTTTTAAAGTTTGAAATTTCATATGTGCATTCTACTACAACCTTTATAATCATCATGTGAGCTTATTTAGTCTTGCTACCAAGATCATTTGGATACGATCATGGCATGATTTCTTGTACCACCCACTTAATTGGATGAGCCTATTTTCTCCTTTCCACCTTTCACATTTTTATACACACCTATTTTGCCAAAGTTTAAACTCAAATCATTTATAAGTAGAAAAAATAGTAGGTTCATTGTGATCATAAAGCACTTAAATATTGTTAGCTAACAGTCTATTGAGAGTAGTCTTCAAACACTTTGTTAGAGTTTTTTCTATTCTAAATTTTATGTTTAAGATTCTATCTATAAAATTTGAGCGATCTAAAAAATTAGAATGAAAGCCCAACACTAACCCTGTGTACAAAAACCCCAAAATCAATCTTTAACCACTTCAGATTTATCAAATTTATTGATTTTAGGAGGAAAGAGTTACACTATGCAATTAGGGTAAAACAAAACAACATGTTAAATAAAAGTGGAGAACTTTGTTGTAGTTTTGAGGTCTTGACCAAGACCATTTGTATAGTCTTGATAGTGACCAAGATTGTATGTATGGTCCTAACATTGTTCTCTATTAAATCTAAATTTAATAATGAAACAAGTTTACTCTTTATTTTAGTAATGTAAACAATTAATGTTAGAAGGATAGGCCTAAACAACTCATATTTTTGTTTAAACAATATTAAAAATATAAGCCCCTCTATCTTCTTATACATTTGATTGAATACTTAATTAATAATTATTTATTATGTTTTACATGTTTTATGATAATTTATTAGAGATAAACATATTTTATGCATACATTAACTTATCTATTAAATAATTTGGGTAGACTCATAATTTCTATGTGATCTTCATGGTCAATTCATTCATCTTGTTGTACTTACAATCTATACATTGTCCTCATCTCCTTCACTCTAAGTAATATTAATCAATCATGGAGTCGCATAGCATTATAGAATTTCCCCCATATGAATGTCCAAATCAAAATCATCTATGCATTTTCCTTGTCTCTGTCACTCTAAGTAACATCAATCAATCATGGAGTAACATAACATTATAAAAGTTTATCGATATGAATGTCCAAATTAAAATGGTTAGTGGGAAAAATATGATAATGATATTACATAACAAACATAATTTTTTTTTATTGAAACTCATTGATAAATATAATCATCATAAAAAAATATAATACATAGATGGTTACAATAAAAAGGTGTCCGATTCATATTCATGGCCTATTTTACTTGGTAAAAACTGTAGTTCAATACAATAAAACATAATCACTAGATAAACAGATAAGCATAATCAAAGCATCAAATCATAAGACACGTGATATTTCTAAGCATAAAAAACAACACCGGATGGAAGTGGAGAAAGATCATCCTTATGGATTTGAGTAAACCAAGAGAAGGGCTTGGTCAAAGGAGGATTCAATGTTAACTACCCACTCTAAGTGGTCTTATAAGGATCCAAATACATTATAATTCCCCAAACAGGAGGTGGAGGTGTATGTTAACCCACTGAATCACCACCTTACACAAGTAAAGATTTTTCCATGTAGTGGTGGAATTCATTCCCTCCATCGAGCATGACGGAAGGAGAAAAGGTTGTGGGAACATCTTAATTTATGTCCAGGTGCCAATGACAGAGTTCCATGCGAGGGATGGTTAAAATGAACATGTCTCATGGTAAATGGAGCACTCTTCATTTGGGTGAGGATATCTCATAGATATAACAATTCTAAACGCACCTTCTCTATTTATGCTTAGATATACAAAACTGGTGAAGAAATAAAAACCACTTTAATATTAATAGATAATTACATAGAAAGATCATCATTGTTAAAATTCCCTGAATTTATAGACTTCCATAATTGAAACAAAATAATAGTTATGGAAACATTCCAAAAAAAAGTAATGTATGGAGCACACTGAGAATTGTCTTAAAAAATGCCATTCACCAATTGACTGGCTCTTGGTGATAAGGCTAAAATAAGATAAGAATTAATTACTATGTTATCTGGGCTCTCTCACATGTCCATAAAAATTGCCTAAGGGGTTTATGTGGAGAGTAGGCCAGACACTTGGGATTAGGAATCCTAATTTGCTTGAGATATTCCACAAGAAGAAGACCTTAATAAACCAAACGCTAGAGAAAGTGAGCCAATTTGGGCTTGAATGTGGCATTCAAAATCCCATAGAGTTTTGAAAGTCATGTTCTAGGTTATAAATTTAGACTCCATTGCTTATGGAGCTTACCTAAAGCCAAAACAAAAGTACTCATAATCTAATAAAAGAGTCTAGAAGACTAATTTAGGAAGGCAGTATTTGTAATTCCACCTCCTATACTTTTGTAAGGTAAATGGGGGTTGAAAACACATATTATGAATCATGAATTCTTGCATCAATTCCTAAAAATTTAAAATATAAGCTAAGTCTGAATTTAGGAGCTTATGATTATTAGATATTCTATGCTTTCATAGTCAATACAATTAAATTATAGCTTTTTTGTAATAATCATGTTATTATTTTTTGCTCAACATTTCAGATCACCACTCGTGATCCTTCTTCAAGAAAAATTATTTACTTTATGCTTAGTTATCATAGCATGCCATGAGATCCAATCTCGAGAGGAAATCAAATATAAGTTAATAGTGAAAATTCCTTTTTTGAAGAGTTGAAGAGATTTTATGCCTAAGATATCAACCGAAGGGAGGTTGGTGTCTATAATAACAAGGGATCACATGAAACTTGGCCATTAAATAGACCAATTCAAAGATTTCCATCGAAATAACATTTTAAATAAATGGTGTCATGTACTTATTTGAAACTTTTGAAAGTGTTTTTAGAATTTATTATAAATCTTATAATGGCCCTATGATAAAGTTATATCTCCCTTTCAATGAGAGATGGTTTGTAAGTAAAATAAATTTTTGACTTTGAGTTCTTAGGAATATTTGTTCTCTTATTATGATGACTATTATAAATTATCAAATCCCTTAGATAAGTGGAAGGTAATAGACATGAAAGATAAGGACCATATAGTGGCTAGTACCTACATTTGTATTGAAATTTATTTACGGGTGAGTTTGCATGTAAATTTGTAATTTAAGTTTAATGCAAAAAATGGTATAAAATAAATATGTGGTATAATATAATTTTAAAAGAGCTCTTGGCATTAAATGTTGTCTATTGAACTGCAGAGAATTAATGTAATTAAATCTAGTTTGTAGACATTTACCTAATAAGGCATGTGTCCCTTCTATGGCTCCATAGTAGTTATCTTACTAGATCATTTGGTTAATTTACCCAAAATTGATAATATTTATTGGTAGAAGTTTTTAAGAGGTCCTACCTGGATGCACCACTGTCACTGATCATTAATATGAAAATAATAATCTCCCTCATTTGGATACAAGTGTGAGATCAATGACTAATAATCCCCTAGGACTTTAAAAATTATCCTAATTCAATGTGAGACTATGGATAGTTTTTGTTTATTTTAAACCTCATTCTCAATGTGGAAATGTGGGTTATCTATCTAAGGGACCCACCATGCCATACTAGGCAGACAAAATATTTTTGCAAGAAAAGGGATGTTAGATTTTATCACTAATCATAAATAGATAAATTTTTTTATTTGAAATATGGATATGAACATGGAATAATAATAAAAGTGTATCCTTAAAATTATAAACTCTTCAAGTAATGTTCTTTCTCTTTATAACATATAGCCTTGACTTAGGTTTGTCATGTTGATCTCAAGGGTATTGGTCCAAATATTGACTTAGATATACTTTTAGATTACCCAACACACTTATATAATACTATGAATGATGAAAAATAAGTTCTATATTCCTACACAACTTCTATTCTCAATTAGAGTTGTTGAAACACAATTTCATGCCTTCTTTTAGTCCTAATTAGGGTCTATAGAGAACTCAATTATAAATAATTTTAATTTGGAAACTGATCAAGAATTTAAATAATTTTATTTACTATAAAAAGTGATAAGGAAGTCACATATCAAGTTTCAAATTATTTAGACAAGTGAAACAAAAGTTATAGGTGTTTTGATAACTGATACCTTATTTGTAAGGTCTATTTACAAAAAAAAAAAAAAAAAAATCAATCCTTCATAACTTTACTTGTAGAGGGTATCAAGACCTAAAATCAATTTTATCTTTTATAAAACATTCTAATACAACCCTTCACAATATTGCATAGGTTTATTTTGGTTATTTTTGGATAAAAGTGAGTTTATGTGGCTTAAACCCTTATCTAGGTTTATCCTTTTGTACAGGGCCCAAGAGGAGTAAAATATAAATATTTTGAATTTTATAGCCATTAAAACCTTGATTATACTTATTAAAACCTTTATTCTACTTGGATCATGTAAAAAAATGACTTAAATAGTGCAACATTCTTGAAAGTATGTGAAAAAAACTAATTTCCCTTGACTGTGACTTGCTAAAACCCTATTTTCAAACATGAGAATGGTAAACTGGGTGTAAATTAAAATTTAAATCTATTAAAATCCTCCAATTAAATAAAATGGATTATGTAATAATATACCTTGCTTCTTATATCATTCGTTTGTCTCCATGCTAATAAAATCATGTTAAAATAAGCCTTTTTTAGACCTATAATTCACAAAATTTTGGATTTTCTTGACTCTGTCTGTAGGTTACCACTTTAAAACACACAATGTATTCAATTAAAATCATATGCATAAAATAATACATTAATATAGTATAATAGAGCAGTCAAAGATCCACAAAAAATCTATTTTATTGATATATTCTTCAAAAACACTATACAAACCTCTATTTTCTCAAGGAAATAACCAACAACCCACTCACAGACCTACCCATTCAAGTTTTATGCATATTTATTTACTTTATTAAGCTCCTCCAAGATTTTTTATATTTCTATGAATTGTATAAACTTATCTTGAGCTTGTTTCATATCAAAAAATTCTTTCAACTACCGCTAAGATTCATCAATGTGCTTTATTTAACCCAATTCCTACGTTGGATAAGGATTATCAAGGTAAGATACATAGTTTTAAATATTTTAAAATAAGGTAATGAATAAATTAATTTTAAAACATACTAATATATCCTAAGGATCACTTACCTAAGGATTGTGATCCTTGAAACACACTAGAAATCATTAAATATGCCAAAACCAGTTTAAAATTTGAATTATTAGTTTTGGTAGGAAAATATCAAAATACCCATCAATGACCTATACACCACAACTAAAGCCTATGTAGGTATTATTATTGAGTCAATAAGCCATATAAGACCTCCTAAGATCACAAACTAGTACAATTTAAACTATATATAATGATACCTCTGCATCAGACTACCAAGGAAGAAAATACTTGTTCATGAGCTCCTACTCATGAGTTTTGAAAGCTACTCTTGTAATTATAATTACAAATTGTATACGATTATGATGTATCTTCTCTCCTAAATTTTGCTCTTTCTTTTTTTATTCAGATTATTTTGTTTACACCTTGCTAGATCCCATGGTCTGCTTATAACATATAGTGACTTGTAAAAATATACATTGTCTTCAAATGTGCATATATCCAACTGAGATTTGGATTAATTTTTTATATTAATTTCCCCTAAAATGTCACAAAAGGGTTGAGATTAAATTGTTACAAATTTATCTCCATAAAAGTATATTAGCCTTTTCTTTCTTTTCTTATATATTTCTTGTAATTGGACTACATGTATGACTATAATACTTCCTTTATTCATCCATGGAATTTTATTTTTTAATTTTTCTTATCCTCCTTTGTTTTACCTACACATGGAGCAAACATATTAACAAAATCATCTTTTTCGCTAAGCTTTTGAGACCCATTCTCATTAATCATAGAGGTTGTCCTCTCTTCATTCTCTTTTCCATCTTCATTTTCTTCTACATATGAATAATCTACTTTAATATTCTCCTCTTTATGAGCATGAACCAGCCCTTGAATCATTTTCTTTTATTTTTCCTTTCTGGAAATTTCCATATATTTCTTCATGTTTACTCTTTCTTCAATGTATTATTCAAAACATTCCTTCTTCTCATTATTTTCAACATTATTATTGGGTTCTTTGCATGAGAACCTTACTATTTTGATGTCTTTTAAGATAACTTCCTTCTTTTCATTCACATATTATTCATATGACAATTTTCTTCTCCTATTACATTCTATGGAAATCTCCTTTAACAAACTAATATTTACAATGAACTCTTGAAAATAACTTATGCTTCTTATTGATGATAACCCACTTGAGAATTTATTAACCACTTCATTAAAATTCTTATCTAACAAATTTTGAGTTTCTAAGGGCAAATTAGTTATACATTAGTAGCTATAGTGACTATCCCTAGATTGGTAACCAACACATCACTTACCTATTATTCATTAACATATTGAAAGAACTCATTTTAACTTGTCAACAACACCTTTGAATTGCTTTATAATGTAGAATTATCCTCCTTCAATGGTATGAGTGTGTGCTTCTTTCCTTTTTCCTCAAAAGTGTAAGTGTTCTTTCTCCCATTATGTATGGATTTTTTAATCAAATTTCTAATTTATTACCAATAGAAAATTGTAGATATCCATGGGAATGACATCAAATATCACTTCAACCATGTAGCTGCCTATAACTCCACCTTACATTTTTCATTTACCAAGACCTAATTTCCTTTTTATAGCCAAGAAACCTTATAAAGAGTGAGAAGTGTTGAATTTATTAATCCTAACTTGTTATCAATTTATTAACACTAGATTATCAGTGCTTCCAATATCTATAATGACCTTACAACACTTACCCTTTGTATTTTCAAGTAGTTCTAAAAAAAGTTTTCTTTTAAGTACGTTCCTTAATCTATTTATTGGGCTTGAGCAACACTCTATTCATAAGTAAAGACTCTCCTTCAGGGACATCCTCATGAGAATGTGATCTCACACTCTCTTCTTCATCATTTTCTACAATCTAGTTACTACCTTTAGTCTATGCATAGCTCATTTGAGGATTCTCTGGGCACTCATATGATCTATGTCCATACCTTTTACTTTTGAAACATCTACCTAAAAAACCTCTTGAATCTCTACCTATTGCATATGGTCTTCTACATTTGAATGAGTAGAATCCTATTATGATTTGACCTTAAATTTGTGAGATAATTTCTCCTTCATCATATACCTATAATTGACTTCAACTGGCATACTCTCCTCTAAATTTAAAAGTTTTGCCTCTATTATTTGAGTGTTGGGTTTTCTTTCTAGATAATTTATCTTCTACTTTCAAGGCATATTGATATGCCTCCTCAACTGATCTTGGTGTCAAAAGAATGATTTTATCTTGAATATTGAATTTTAATCCTTTGATATATCTATCCACCTTTTCAACATCTTCCTCTATGTGTTTTATCCTGATCTAGTTGGGAAAACATGGGCCTATTATGGCCATATGACCATCAACATAGTAGCTAACCATTTGGAGGCTCACTAAGAGGATTTTTTTATTATCACACCTTTAAAAAATGTTGAGTGCAATCCATACATGATCTCAAAAGAATTATCTTCACCATATGCATAAAAATATGATAGCTATTTTAAAGTTAGTACATATCCAAAACCAAAACCTCTGTAAAGTAAATATTTCATTAATTTTTTGTAGCATGTGCAAAAGATACTAGAGTTGTAAAAAATAAGAATAAGTTTTGACCCTACTAATCCAAATGCTTATAATTTTCCCACAGTTTCAAATGGAATAATTTAAGTCTCATTCTATAAATTCTCCTACAATGGAAGAGATTGATCATCTATATCAATTAACTCTTACTAATAGATATTATATTGAACCTATTAATGAATGCAATTTGCCATGGGAATCAACTTCCTCCATAAGTGGGGATTTAGATGCCCATATGATAAATTTTGTGTTGAGATCACAAAATAAGACCTACATGAATGGTGTTTGCTATAGAAATATGTTAGGTTGTGGAGCTAAAAGCTTCACCAGGATGCAAATAGGAGAAGTTACGGAGGCTACGGAGGTTGCAGAGAGTTGCAGGGCAACCAACATCGGTCTGATCAACTGACGTCGGTCAGATAGCAGTGAAGAAGCAACTGACGTCAGTTACCAGTCGGTCGACATCGGTCAGGGAAGAGCCGACGTCGGCAGCCTGTATGTGAACATGCAGTTTGCATATTGATTTTAGAGATTCTATTTTTGGACTGTTAGTTTGCATGTTAAAGGCTAGTCATAGTCTTGAGTTACGTGTCTAATTATTGTAATTAAGATAGTCTAATTATTTTAAGCATGAGATTTATATATAGACTCATGGGCTATATTGTAAATTAGTGCTAGGGAGTAAGAGAGCAAAATAAGCTCCTTCTGAGAGAGGAGAGAAATAGTGTGTTCCTCCTAGTGCCACAGTACCAAGTGTGGGTGCTGGTTTGGAGAATCAGAAGGGTTCTTCATATATGTATGATCTTGGTCAACAGGTGAGCATGGCTTCTTTTGGAGATCTACAATGGTGAGTAAGGTCTAGTGATTTGTAGGTAGCAGCAGAGAGCAGGAGATCTACTTGGAGTACGAATGTGTAGTTGGTGTACTGGCAGCATGTTACTGACTGGTGGAGGTGAACATCAATTCTATATTGGAGTTGATTGTTGGGACCAAGAGAGAGAGGGAAGAAGGTCTTGAGGTGTGGCGAGCCTTTGAGGTGGAAGAAGAAGTGGCATCTTCTTTATTGTATTTTCTTCTGAGTGATTATTAATACAATTGTGTATTGTCTCTCATATTCCTGTGTTGTTTCATATTTCTAGTTACTTATTGATTCTGGTTAAATTTCGTGTTTAGTTGCTAATACAAGAAGTAATCATATGTGCTCTAATTGGTGGAGCAAGATCCTGACAAGTGGTATCAGAGCCAGGTTGTAGGTTCAAGAGCTGATACCAACAAGTGGTATCAGAGATTTTGGTTGGGTTGACTAATAGGTGGTTTAGATCTGGTAGTGTTTGTTGATTACAGGTCACCCTCAGGGGTTTCAAATTGAGTGGGAGTATAGCAATGGAAGAAGAAAGTAAGCTACGAATGGAGAAACTGAATAGCATGAATGGTCTGATTGATGGAAAGAAAGAGCAGGTAAAGGAGGATTGTTGGTCGGTAGAAGATCAGCATGTAGAAGCAGATGTTGCAGGTGACATTGCACAGGTTGCTCTGGATAAAGTAGAATCTTTGTTTACAGATTCTTTTGCCTCTTTCCATGCAGCCTGAAATAGAGCATTTTTTCATGGGTATGTCTTTGGAGACTTTGGAGAGATTTATTTAGGGGTTGGAGAGCCTTGTCAGATGATTGAAGAAGGGAAAGTGAAGCTAAAATTACAGGCGGATAACACACGGGTGGTGAAGGAAGTCATGCAGGGACCAATCTTGGAGATGAGTCTAATTTCTTCAAAAAAGTTGGGTGATGAGAGATGCACTGTAACTCTCACAGTGGATGCACTTGAATTAGATGGTGGTAAGAAAGTAGGTATCCTTTATCTATCTACTTATATTACTGATTCACCTTCTATTGCAGAGATGTGGCTTTGTAGGCTTGGTCACATATGTAGGAGGGGAATGCAGGTTCTTAAGCGAAAGACAGATGTTTTTGATAAACTTAAGAACTGGAAGGCCTTGGTGTTCATGGAGGAGATGATGGACAGAGATCAGTTGAGGAGACTAAATTATTCTGAGCAGGGCTGTGTTGTTTTGAACAGGGTTTTGATCCATGGAGAGCTCGTAGGTAAAAAGTTATCACTCACAGGCGAACACAGGTACCGGCGTCAGTCATACAATAACCGACGTCAGCAATATGAAGACCGACGTCGATCATACAGGAACTGATGTCGGTAGGAGGGATATCGATGTCAGCCAGGGAAACAACGTCGGTAGTCAGGGTCAGTGCAGGGAACCGACATCGGTCGGGAACAGACTGGGAGATGACCGAAATCGGTCACTGGGACGGATGGTGGGCGGATAGCAAGCTATCAAGAAGTCTCAAATGCCCATATGGAGGTCAGAAAGGGTAAGTAAACCTCATATTCGTTGTTCACCTTCTTTATATTGCTTATTGATGGTCAAGAACTAGGAAGATGTGAAGAGGCAATGCAGGTAGAATCTAGATACAGTGGGAACTTGGCATGGATGAGGAGTGTGAGTCCTTGGAGAAGAACCAAACAGGTATTTGTTGGTGGAGTTGTCAGCTGGAAGAAAGCACTGAGAGATGGATGGATTCCCAAGTTGAAGAAGAGAGTGGATGGATACGTGAGACGGAAGGCCAAGGTATAAGGTCTTGAGGAAGTTGCAGGATAGTGGTATAGGGCTGACAGGTGGTACCAGGTGGATGACAAAGTAGGGCTTTTGTCAATGTCAGTGTAACCATTGTGTTTATCTTACCAGGTGGATGATGGTCGCAACATTATCTAGTTACTGTATGTGGGTGATTTGCTAGCAGGTTTGTACATACAGGGATTTGCTGAGCTAAGGGTAAGGTTAGTTCAGAGGTATGTCATGGAGAATTTGGAGTAGCAAAATTCTTTGGCATAAGAGACATGGAGATTTTGTCTCCAGTGGGAGCTGATGTGAAGATGGTGTTGGTAGGGTTCATGATGCAGGATGCAGAATCAGAAAGCACACCAAGGGCTGGATAGTTTAAGCTTAGCTTAGAACAGGGTTTAAAATCACATGAGGTCTAGTGTAGACCTGAGTTTTCCCAAGCAGTGGGAGTTTTCAATAAATATGGAGCCAATTCAGGGAAGGAGTACTGGAGGGCAGTTCAGTGGATTCTCAGGTATCTGAGAGGGACTGGTAGTAGGGATTCTTGTTATGCAGGGTCAAGGTCTTCACTACATGGAGATGTAGGTTTGGATGTGGCAGGTTACTTGGATGACAGGTGTAACATCACAGGTTGCGTGGTGGGTGGTCTTCAAGATGGAGCTTGAAGAGGGATACAAGCCAGGAAATAATTTATATGGTGTACAGGTAAAGGTATAAGTGTAGCTGTTTATCTCCAAGTGGGAGATTGTTAGGTTATGGAGCTAAAAGCTTCACCAGGATGCAAACAGGAGAAGTTACAGAGGCTATGGAGGTTGCAGAGAGTTGCAGAATGAGTTGCAGGGCAACCGACGTCGGTCTGATCAACTGACATCGGTCAGATAGCAGTGAAGAAGCAACCGACGTCGGTTACCAGTCGACCGACATCGGTTAGGGAGGAGCCGACGTCCGTAGCCTGTACGTGAACATGTAGTTTGCATGTTGATTTTGGAGAGTCTATTTTTGGACTGTTAGTTTGCATGTTAAAGGCTAGTCATAGTCTTGAGTTGCATGTCTAATTATTTTAATTAAGATAGTCTAATTATTGTAAGCATGAGATTTATATATAGACTCATGGGCTGTATTGTAAATTAGTGCTAGGGAGTAAGAGAGCAAAATAAGCTCCTTCTGAGAGAGAAGAGAAATAGTGTGTTTCTCCTAGTGCCACAGTACCAAGTGTGGGTGCTGGTTTGGAGAATCAGAAGGGTTCTTCATATATGTATGATCTTGGTCAACAGGTGAGCATGGCTTCTTTTGGAGATCTACAATAGTGAGTAATGTCTAGTGATTTGTAGGTAGCAGCAGAGAGCAGGAGATCTACTTGGAGTATGGATGTGTACTTGGTGTACTGGCAGCGTGTTACTGACTGGTGGAGGTGAACATCAATTCTATATTAGAGTTGATTGTTGGGACTGAGAGAGAGAGGGAAGAAGGTCTTGAGGTGTGGCGAGCCTTTGAGGTGGAAAAAGAAGTGGCATCTTCTTTATTGTATTTTCTTCTGAGTGATTATTAATACAATTGTGTATTGTCTCTCATATTCCTGTGTTGTTTCATATTTCTAGTTACTTATTGATTCTGGTTAAATTTCATGTTTAGTTGCTAATACAAGAAGTAATCATATGTGCTCTAATTGGTGGAGCAAGATCCTGACAAAATATAATTGCCCTAATATTTTGCTATAAAATATTCAATGTATTTCCTTCACATGATAAAAAAATCATGTTATAAATAGACATGTGAGTCAATGCACTGAATTACACATTGAAAGGGATTGTTATGAGTTGGTGGGTTATTCATATATCTAAAAAAAATTAGGGGAAATAACTATTTGATATGTTGTGGGATAAGTTACAAGTTGTGACCCCTATCTCATGAAAGTGGCCATACTTATAGGAAGGCCAATGTCTTGAAATGCATGTTCATAAATGTGTTGAAGTATGGACATCACACAAGCATTGACTCTTGTGTTAATGATTTATTTCCAATTATTTTCACTAATGAATTTCTTGAATCTGTTGAAAGCAATGAAGTATAATCATTTACAGATGGGTTGAATGGATACCATCAAATCCCTATCACAACTAAGAATGAATTAAAAACATGACAATAAAATGGGGATCATTTTATTATAAGGTAATGTCATTTTAGTTGAAGAATGCACCTGTAGTGTTCTTTAGAGTAGTCGTTGTTTCATTCAGAGAATACCCATGTAATGTTCTCTAAATTAGTTGTTGTTACATTCATATATTTCATTCATGACTTTCTATAAGTCTATATAGATGATTGAGTAGTCTTCTCTTTATTTGAATAACATTTATCAATGTTATGATTAATGTTAGAAAGATTACAAGCTTTGAAATTCACACTAAATATAAATAAATGCATGTTCTTCACACCATTCAGCATTAGAATTATAGTATTCCAAGTGAAAATTTCATTCATTATGGGGCTCAAACCATGTCACAACCCAATATAAGTGAGATCATTCCTAGGTCACCCTGGGTATTACCACAAGTTTATTAATGGGTATGTAACCGTTTTACCACCACTAGAGAAGCTATTGAGCAAAGACAACAAATTTGAATGGACTTTTGAATTTCAAATAACCTTAATAGATTTAAAGCAAAATTTAGTTACAACCCCCATTTCGATCTTCCCTGATTAGACCAAACCATTCCATGCTCATGTTTATACATCAAGGATAATAGTTGGAAAAGTTAGCATAACCAAGGTTGGAGGTCCAGATCATCCAATTCATTTTTTTTCAGTCACAAGCTATCAACTCTTGAGAAAAACTACACTACTACAAAGTAATAACCTATGGAAATAATTTTTACTACAAAAGTTTAGACACTATTTATTAGCTACCCCTTTTGCTTTTTTCACTAATTATCAAGCATTTCAGTTCTTGAATGAAAAACTAATGTTAGGAGGAAGAATATTTATGTGGCTAATGATTTTCTAAGAATTTTAGTTCAAAAATAGTGTAAAACTAGGCAAGAAAAATGCAGGAACTGACCACCTAAGCCGCATTCAAATATGGGAGGATCTAGAATAACTGTAGGATGAATCTCTAGAAGCACATTTTTTTGAAGTGAATGTGATCCCAAAACAAGTGTAGGACATCACAAACTTTATGAAGCATGGTATATTCTTTATGCATTATGTAGAATAAGAAAATAATCAATTGATCATGGGTATTTTTCTATTTAATATTATTATTGGATTTATATGCAAGCTAGGAAAGGATGAATTTCTTCACAAAGTAGACCTAGAACATCAAAGACCATAGGTTTTGGAAGAAACACATTAAAGAGTAGAAAGATGAAATTTTATAGGTGAGATGATTGTGACAACAAATAATAAAAGTTGGGGTGTGTTGTCCAACCTTATTTAAGATGCTCACAGGGTTATGAAACATTGTGATGTTTGAAAGAGGGTAGATAAATTGAATCAACTATATGAGATGCCATTAAATCTTATTTTGGATACACAACCATTTGAATAATTGGGCATTTTATTTTTGGGGCTATCAATCCTACATCTAAGTGATCAAATGCCATACATATTATCATTGTGACAAATTAATTCACTAATAGGTCCAAGTAGTTGTGACTCTAAATTTTAGTGCAAAGGATGCTATGATTTTTTTGTATGAAATAATCATAACAAGTTTTGGATGTCCTCATAAGTTGATAAATGATAGGGGTACCCACTTCTTAAATAATACTATCACAACCTTAATTAAAAACTATATGATTTCACATCATAAAATCATGACCTGCCACCCTCAAGCAAATGGCCAAGCATAAACATCCAACGAGGTTCTTGAGAAGATGCTGGCCAATAATTTTTAATATTTGAGAAATGACTAGGAAGATAACATACCAATGATCTTATGGGCATAAAAAAACAAACTATAAATGTGTGATTGGATACACACCATTCTAACTAGTGTATGGAAAGGAAGTTATGATGCTTGTAGAATATATAGTTCCAAGTTTGTGAATCATAATGCTAATGTGGTTATAAGATAAGGAGTCATTGGAACAACAATTCCTATAATTGAATCAAATGGAGGAAATAAGGAAATTCTAAAATTAAACTCAAGAGGTTCATAATAAAATTTAGAAGGCATGTCATGATTACAATCTACGATCTAAATATTTTCAACCAAAATAAAGGGTTCTTCTATATGAAAACAAACTCATACCAAATCTAGTAAAGTTGTTCAGATGTAAAGGTGCTTACATCATTCATAAAGTGTCACAACAAGGAACTATAATACCTAGGGATCTCTAAATAATTATTCTTCTAGGTACAATAAAAGGTTTTAGGCTCAAACCTTAATACCAATTATCTTGAAACATAACATGTTTAGTAGAGTAAGTGTCATATGACATAATTAGTATAGGGTTTTTATATTATTATTATTATTATTATTATTATTATTATTATTATTATTATTATTATTATTATTATTATTATTATTATTATTATTATTATTATTATTTTTCAAGGGTTTGTATTAGTATGCACATGTGTTTTTATCTCTATCGCAAGACATACCATGATGTGGTATAATTAAGTGTCAATACAATGGATTGAAGTGAAACATGATCGAGTTAACAAGAAGGTTTTTTATTGGTTTTGAAAAAAATTTAAGTTTGAGAACGAGGTGTCAAAAAACAAATAAAAAGTAGTAAGGGGTGGATAACTTCCAAATATGCAAGGTAGTTAATGTTAGAACAAAAGGAATATCACATCATTCTTGAAAATGATAGATCTTCTGGAAGGTAGTTAATGTCCCAAAGAGGAAAGTATTAAGAAATGAAATAGTGACACATCACATCATATAAGTCAAATAAATAAGCATTGCATCTAACCACCAAAATACCAAGGTTCAAGTCAAAATGAATATTTTAATTGAAGGCAATCATGTGGAGGCGCAAAAGGTAGATTGGTGGATGAAAGCAATCAACGACAAAGAGTTGGTGATGGATTTATATAAAAGAAATGATGATGACATAACACATGTTGTTCAAACATAAGTGAACAACCAAGTTATTATGATCTAAAAATAATTTTGTGCATTTATGAAAAATTTATTCAAAATTAATCATAACACATTCTGTAAGAGATCAAATGGCCATGCATCAGATTCTTGTGTCATTTTTAGAGTCTGAAAAGGAAGAGATGGGCATTGGATTGGACCTATAACAATAAATATGGAGTGATGCTAAATCGTTTAAATTCAATGATGCAGCTAATAAAGAGTAGGTTCCTCAATGGCAAGTAGTCACTTTAGATCAGGGATGTTTGCATTTATTGATAGGCTATGAGGATCTGATGTTGAATAATTGGTAAGACTTCCCATTTTTTAAAAACATGAAGAATTGATGATGACCCTAATTAGAAAATATAATTAGGGAGTCATCTATTTATCCAAGAAAGTAAACATTAATATTGATGCCAACACTATTGCAAAATCTATAAGACTACTAGCAAGGGGGAAGTCTCTGCAGGCCTACTAGATGAAGAACTCTCCCATTTATCTAAAAATTTAGGAATGATATTCATAGACAACCAAATAAGCACCCATCAGGTCACTGATACACTAGTTCATGTCCTCACATAATGCATTATGTGTGACTATTAGCAGATAACCAAAGGTGTGAGGAAGGTCATAAAGGGCATAATCAACATTGCACATAAAATGGCTAACCTTGGGAAGGATTTCAACTAACCTAAAATCATCACGATAAAAAATATTGAGAAGGTCCTCATAAGAACTCAATATTTCTAGTTCTAATTTTTTTACTCCTATTTTTCTTCATATAGTGGACATCCCTAGAAGGATAGATTGCACCTAATGTTGATTATTAACTAGTTGATGCCTTCCCCAACCTGATTTGGCCATAAGATGGACAACGCATTCTCTAAGGTGGTAAATTTTGTAGAATGGTAGGTGTAAATACATAACATGATCATAATGCACCCATGAATACTGAGGATGCTATCAAGTACATTGAGTTGATCACCACTATCATAAAAATTTAAAATGGAGTCTATATTTAGATCCATGAGCTCAATAAATCACTTGTCGTCCCTTTCCCCTTATTCATTGACATCCATATAGCTGAGGATTAAGTGATAAGGGAAAATAACTTGGTTACGAGGACCTTCCTATCATTCTGGTATGTGCCACCTAGAACTGAGTAACTGTAGCCTCAACATTAAGAGAAAATGCAAGCATAACGACAACTAGAAACTTGAGTGCGAGCATAGGCTAATCCAAAGGATCAACCATCAGCCTAGACATTAAAATCAACTCCATCTGAACATAAGGCATCAATGCCTACATGCTCACAACTTGCCAAGTGGACTCAAATAATAACTCCATATCTTAGTGACACATAAATGCCATTCGAAAAGGTGTACATGGTGCTACTTGAGGATATCAAAGATGATATCTATGATGAAGAGGATGAGAATGAATTCATATTTTAGAAATCAGTTTGCACATGTGAGGTGCAAAATAATATTTTATCTATGCTAATTGTGCAAGTCCCTCTATCTCTAGAGTTTATTGAAGTGGACACAGTCAGGAAAGAGGAGGAGGCCAAATACAAAGTGAAATATCTATTCGAGGAGTGTCAGTGTTTGTAGCAACAACATAAATAACTATATCCACACAAACGCTGAGCACAATGAAACAACTGACAAAAAAAATCCCAAAAAAATAAGTTTCAAAGAAACCTCTTTTAATGGAAATCAACACAAAGAAGATAATTCCTTCAGACCTCTAATGCATAAACCACCTCTCATGCTTGAAGTTGTTTGACCACACCCAAACATATTAGAGTGGATGAAAACAATTGTAAGTCTATAAGGATTAGTAGGGGAAGTATAACCCAAAGCCTAAGACCTCCACTATGAAATGACAAAATAAAATATTGATACCTCCCTTTGCACGCCCAAACTCTATTGTGCCCAAGAATTAAGTGGCACTATCATATTCTCCACGAATTCCACGCCCAGTCTCACCATATTTTCCACATATTTTGGACTTTGATTTTTTTGGCGTATTTGTTCTCTTCTGTTTATGGCTCTGAGCAGCAATCGAATCCCTTAGAGACGTGGGCTTGAAAAAGGAAAGGCGTGTATCGACAGAGAAAATAAACGAGAGATTTTTCAATTTGGAGGCACATCAAGCGGGGGCCAGGCGCTCCCTTCATCGACTGGTGAGTCTCATCTGGTGTCTTCTTCTTTGTGACTCGTGACTCGTGACTCGTGACTCGGGAGTCTCCCCTAAAAACGCTGTCTTCTCATCGAAAAGATTCCTCCTACTTTGAATAACTTCGCCTCGAAGGTAAAGGAAAATGGTGACCAGACGAAAGTGACTGGTGGCGACCGCGGATCAGTAAATGGAATCCATAAAAAATGTCGGTGTAAAACATCATTAAAATTTTATTATCGTAATTGAGAAGAAAGTGAACTGGCAATGATCACGGACCGGTAAATCGAATCTATCAAAAATGTTAAAATAATTAAATTGAATTATAAAAAAAAAAAAAAAAAATTACACGATTAAGAATTAATTATATTTTAACAAATGAAGAGTTAATCATATTTTAACAAATAATACGTATTTATATTCAATGTATCAATTTTCCAATTTCAATGGTCTCTTAAACTCAAACTTTTTATGTCAAAAAAAGAATATTATCTTTTGAAATGAAATTACAAATCTGAATTTTGAAGGGGAGAATAAATAGGATATATATAAATTATCTTATGTTATTATTTAAAATGTAGATGGTTAAACATATAAAAGGAAGATTATTTGGTAAAATTAGTTTCTAATTAATATAAGTAAATGTTCATTAATATTTAAAAATTATCATAAAAGTGTTTTTATTAGTTAAATATTATTATTAATGAATAATTATAATAATATTTTTTTAATTTTATAATTTATTAATATATTTATTATAAAAAATAATATTGTAAAGATGGTTATAATAAAAAAATACTTTGTTGGTCTCATATATTATTTATATTAATAAAAATATGACTTATAATTATATAATCTAAATATTAATTAAAAATAGTTATGTACAAATATTAATAAAATAATATAATATTAAAATATGTGTGAATTTTATGTACAAATTATTATATAAAAAGGTTATGATGGCGAGTCGACTTTGGAAGAAGATATTTTTTTCAGAAATAAATCTAACACAAACGACTTATCCTCCATGTTTTATAGAAGAGTCAATGAAACTTTGATTCCCCAATCAAAAGATGAAACATGTAAATCCCCATTCACCCCACCCAACATAAGTGTGATGATTATAGAGATGGATCAACAAAATACTTTTAAATAGAGACAAATTTCATCTCTTTATTAAGAAAACGACGTCTAGATGTCAAAAGAAGGGTGACTTATAATAATAAGATTGAAAAAAGCGACTAAGATGCATTCCCTAATAATTGAACAACTCCTAAAAATGCTAAGCGTCTAAAGCCACTTTTTTTATATATAAACTTAGATCTGCAAATAAATTGAGGAGATTACAAACCATTTATTATTGAAAATCCCCGAGTTTTTAGTATAGCTCTGAAATTTTCAAATAGAACTTAAGATGAGCTCTGTACAGAGTTTTCAAATGGAACTTAATGTTCCCGAAGAAGCAAGAGCACTGGTGATAGGGAAGGGAGGCGGAACCATCAAAAGATTTCAGCAATCTACAGGGATCTCTTTAGCAAGGCTATTGCCGTGTGGCAAATTTCAAATTCGTGGTGATTCCAGAGAAGCCGTGCAAAGAATCGCTGATTCCATTAAATATCTGATAAGCCGTGCTGTTCTGAGCAAATGCTCGGGATACCTTCCTCAATTTTACCACAGCTGTTTCTGTAAATCTGTCCAGAAGCCACTGCTTGCAGTTGACAAAGTCTGTTTCGAGAAATTCACTGGCCCCACTTCTTACATTTCTGAGCAAGATAAAGAATATTTGTGTTTCAAGCGCGGGGAAGCGATCACGTCAGCTTCTTCTTCTTCTTCTTATGATGATAATCTTGCAGCTACATTTTCCAGCAAGATGTCATTTTCAGCATTTAAGTTTCTTCCGCACTGGGACTTTTCGGCTTATAAATCGGAGTTGCTATCCTGCTTTGAGCTCCAGCATGATCAGACAAGAAATATCAAGATGATCGTTAGATTCGGAAAAGAACTCTTCTCCGGCCGCCGCTACGGGGAACTGGTGAACGGGGGTTTCATTTCCCTCTCCTATTTACAGGAACTTTGCGGCCAAAAGCTCTTAACATGCGGATACTCCACCGCAATTTCAGATAAGGCCGTAGCAGATCTCAGGCTTCACCTGGAAAGGCTACATTACGTCAATGTCTCCTTACGGAAGAAAATCAGCGTTCATGTTGTAGATCGGGAAGAAAAACCGCTCCGGCTGTTTAATATTTCCGTGCGTTGCGTGGGAAATCAGGGGTTTGTGCATAACACTGAAGTCCAGCGAATTCTTTGCTCAAATGACTATTTCCAGGTACTAAATCCCCGATCGTGAAGACGTTTTAATTAAAATGAAATGAAGCTTTTAAAGTTTGAAGATCTTAAAAGAAAGTAGTCATTTTGTGCAGGTGCTGGATGTGGATATCGAAGCATCTGCCCATGATGTTCAGAGAGCCTACCGGCGATGTCTGTTGAAGATAGAGTTTCATGCAGGAAATTTGGCCGCCGCCGAAAAGGCCAAGAAATCAGCCAAGGAAGCTTCGGATTGCTTGATGGATGCTGTGCAGCGAGAAAGATACTTGAAGAATTTTTATTCGGCGAGTAAGTTAATTCCATCAGTTGTTCCTCTTGTGTCTTCTGAGAAGGCGGAGATAAGTAGGGTACGGAGGGAGCCGAGGAGACACGGGCTTGTAAGCTTCTGTAGAGAGGGGCGAGATAGAGTTGATTTCAGGCTGGCGGTCATGTCGCACGCGAGAGAGATGGAAACACAGAAAGATATGGTTGAGTGGGTGGAAGAGGGTTGGAGGAATCGAACTGCTGACGGTCTGTTTGTTTTCAATCCCGCTAGCCGGTATGAAATTACGAATATACGGTATAAGGAGGCGGAGACGTATGTGACCGAGGATTTTAAGTTCCGTATTGCAAGAGTGAGCGAAGGAAAGGGAACGGAAAGGGAAAGGGAAAGACGGAGATGGGAGTGCGCCCTGACGAGCAGGTGGTCGAAATGGAACGATGGAATCGATGATGAGGTGGAATGCACTGTGAGTAACGATGTGATTACTCTTATCAAGGAAGCGCTCAAGTTTAGTCAGTTGATGTCCCCAAATCCACCATATGCAGTATGAGGGATGTGTTGTTTCAACATCCTTATCTACATTCATGGAGTTGGTTTGCCTTGATCAAATGAATGGTGAGCTTTCTTTGCACAGTGATTTGAGTAAATGTAATTTTGAACTGTCAAAGTGGTGAAAAACGAATCATTGTGAAGCTAGTGTGTCAATCCCAAGTTTATGTGGACCGTGGGCACGTGTTTGTGTAAGCGTCGTGCGAGTGTTTGTGAGCAATTTTGTTGGTCTCAGATTTCGTGAAGCAGGGGCGAGTTTGTCCTAGGTAGAGAGTAATCAGACCAGGGGAGGGAATTGTTCATTGTAATCATTCGAGTGGTTCCGAGCATTATCAGCTGAGCCCGACTCGGTGGTTGTTGTGTATGTTGCCCAGTTGGCCCATTTAGTGTACTTTGGACCAGATTGTTTTGAAGAGTTAATAAAATACATGTTACTCCCAGTTCTCTTGCATTGTGTGAATGCTCATGTATGTTGAGTCAATTTCTCGATCTTTGCAAGTGTGTGTTTTTCCTTCCGCTGCTAATCCTTTCTTTATACAAGTTGTTGTCCACTATGTTTCTGAGTGTACTTGTGAAGGTAAAAACTGAAGGCGTAGTCCGTAGTTCTTGTAGGATCCCATCGCAATGAGGGATTCAGGTTGGAACAAGCGGTGCAACACGGCCGCCCAACTCCAGAGCGTTGGCCCTGTGACAGTTGGTATCAGAGCACAAGGTTTGTGTTTTGTGGGATTGTGTTTGCCTAAAGTTAAACAATCTTGTGCCTTCCCTTGTTGAGTCAGTCCAGTGTTGTCTGGTTGTATCTTAGTCAGTATGGCAGGGGATCTACCTAGGATGTTGCTCAAGAAAGTGGCCAACAGGGGTCGAGAGCAAGGTTAGGGTAAAGGTGAAGGTGAAGGTGGTGGCAGTTGCCACATTGGTAAGTCGAGAGTTGTTGTAGTGGGTGAAGGCCTTGTTGAGCGAGTTGGTGCCCAATTCCAATTGATGGGGGACTGTGTGGGTACGAGATTCAATGAGCTTGAAGAGAAGCTGACTACCATGAGGTAGACGATTATGGAACTTACTGGAAGGTTGGAGAAGAGCTTGATGTTCCAAATGGAGTTACAAGATGATGTGATTTTGTACCGATCAATGGTATCAGGTTTGGTGAAAGCATCAAGGTCTATTTATTCTTTAGTCTTGAAGCTCCCCAAGTTGAAGGAACCGGAGTGTTATGATGGTGAGCGAGATGACCATCTTCTGGAAAGTTTCTTTTGGGACATGGAGGAGTTCGTGGCAGGGTTAGGTGGTCTGTTAGGGGCACAATATGGGCGCGCTACAACAAGGTACCTCACAAGTATGAAAAAGCTTTGGTATAGAACATTGGCTAATGACATTGCATCAAGGAGTTCTACATAGAGGTTGGACTCTTGGGAGGATCTGAAGGAAACCCTTGGGGTTCAGTTTTGACCTGGGAATGCAACATGGTTGGCTAAGACCAAGTTGAGTCAATTGAAGTAAGTGGGAGAGTATATCCATTCTTTCTAAAGCCTTTTGTTGGAGGCCACCGACATGTTAGGGGCAGATAAGTCATTTCAGTTTACTCATGGTCTTCAGTCATGGCTCAAGTGGAGCTCCATCACCATGAAGTGTCTGATGTTAGCAAAGCAATTGCTGTAGTAGACCGTCTCTTAGATTTTAGAGAGGGTTATTCATCTAGAAACGCCTTAGGCCCTTGCACATCCATGTGGGGAGGCATTAGTAAGGGGTTGAGTAAGTCTTCAGGGAAGCCAGTTGGTGACCAGGGAAGGAAGGCTACTCCGAAGTCATTAGAGGGATCTTGTAAGTCTTGGAGCACTTCCATGGGTGGCAAGGAGAAGTCACTAGTTGGAGAGTCAAGCGGGAAGCAATGCCATTTGAAGTGTTGGATGTGTGGTGGGAATCACTACAAGTGAGATTGTTCAAAGCAGTAGGGGGTGTTTGCAGTTTAGAAGGAGGATCTAGATGAACTGTGTGGGTAGACAATGTGTGTGCTTAGGGGAGCTCAACACTAGGTGAAGCTTGGGTTCAGAGGTGGTTGTGTTTAACTTGTTGGGGTTGATTATTGTGGAAGGGGTGATCGTGCACTTGGGTGTCCTATAATTGGAAGTCAACTAGTTTAGCCTTGGAAATTTGGCCTCCAGACCCCTGAGGGTTCAAGTAGGCTTAGAGTAGTTACAAGCTATCTGTGTTGTGCTAAGAAAGGGTTTACCCAGATTGGGTAGGTGATAGTTTTTCCCCATCTTGGAGTTATTTTGTGTCAGATATGTTGTAGACGTGCATGGTGAAGATTGTGTAGAGGAGTGGGATTGGGAAGATGAAAGGGGTATTGGGTTGAGTATGCAAAAGAGTGCAAGAATTGGTGAGGAGTTAGTGTATCTTGTATTTCTTGGTGGTAGTTGGGATGTTGAAGGGGCAGCAAGTTCCTTTTTCTTGTTGATGTGAGGTGGGTTCTTCACAGCCATTGGTATGCTCAAGGAAACATCATCTTGTTGTGTCACAGAGAAGATAATTGATCAAGTGCATCGAGTTGGTTCCAGAGGAGAGTTCTTGGGTAAGGACTCTGTTCCTATTATTGGGTCTGGTGTGTTTGAATTGAAGAGTTGTCTTTGCCTATTATACTCTTGTGTTAGAGTTTCAGTACTATTTGGGGGAAAGTTTGATGGGGTCACTTAGGCTTTGCTGGATTTGCAGAGTCTTGAAGAGGTGGGTCATCGGGAGCTATTTTCCTCCACCCCCTGTTTGGGGCTTGGCAAGATTAGGGTGATCTTATGAATCTACATTGGTTTGGTGTAGCTTGTGTAGGCAAGCTTTGTCTATGTGCTGAAGTTGCTATAGATTCAATGTGTTCCTCAGTTTTGTAACCACTCAGATTCCTAAGTCGTTGATGAAGTTAGACTAGTGATGGTTCCCACCTAAGCACCCCTTTGTATGTGTGATGGGTAAAATTGGAGTGGCAGTTGGAACCATTTGTTGAGGTGAAGATAGTGGGTTACTTGGAAATCTGAAGCAGAGGGAGTTTTTAGTGGTGTTGGAATGGGTGTTTTTCAGCAAGCTAGGAGCAGGTGGAAGCCCTCAAAGTTAACGTCATGGAGTTGGCCTTGGTCTCTTAACTCTGGTTTGAGCTTGAATAAGAGAAGTGTTAATCTCTTGTCTTTGGGTTTGAAAAGGAGGCATGCTAATCTCTTGACTCTGAAGAAAGCTTGAAAAGGGGGATGTGTTTATCTCTTAGCTTTGGGTCTGAAAAGGGGTTGTGTTAATCTCTTGACCCTAGATGGAGCCTGAAAGGGGAAGTGTTTATCTCTTGGCTTTGGGTCTGAAAAGGGGATGGGGTGGTCTCTTGACTCTGAAGGAAGATTGAAAAGGGGATGTGTTGATCTCTTAGCTTTGGGTCTAAAAAGGGGTTGGGGTGGCCTCTTGACTCTGAAGGGAGCTTGAAAAGGGGATGTGTTTATCTCTTAGCTTTGGGTTTGAAAAGGGGACGTGTTGGTCTCTTGACTCTGGATTCTGGATAGAGCCTAGAAAGAGGGTGTGTTGGCCTCTTAGCTTGGATTAGGTCTAAAGAAGGGACGTGTTAATATTTTGGCTCTGGGTTGAGTTTGAATAGAAGATTGCCTCATGGGTTCCAGCCAGTGGAGTTATGCTAGAACCGAAGACATCACCAATTTTTAAGTGGGGGAGTTTATGATGGATGTGTTGCTTCAACATCCCTATCTACATTCACAGAGTTGGTATAGCTTGATCAAACAAATGGTGATCTTTCTTTGCACAATGATTTGAGTGAATGCAAGTCTGAACTGTCAAAGTGGTGAAAAGTGAATCATTGTGAAGTTGGTGTGTCAGTCCCAAGTTTATGTGGATCGTGGGCACGTGTCCATGCAAGCATCGTGTGGGTGTTTGTGAGTAGTTTTGTTGGTTTTAGATTTCATGAAGCAGGGGTGGGTTTGCCCTAGGTAGAGAGTAATCAGACTTGGGGAGGGAATTGTTCATTGTAATCATTCGAGTGGTTTTGAACATTATCGACTGAGCCCAATTCGGTGGTTGTTGTGTATGTTATCCAGTTGGCCCGTTTATTATAATTTAGACTAGATTGTCTTGAAGAGTTAATAAAATACATGTTACTCCCAATTATCTTGCATTGTGTGAATGCTCATGTGTGTTGAGTTGATTTCCCGATCTTTGCAAGTGCGTGTTTTTCTTTCCACTACTAATCCTTTCTTTATACAAGTTGTTGTCCACTATGTTTGTGGGTGTACTTGTGCAGGTAAACACTAAAGGCGTAGTCCATAGATCTTGTAGGATCCCATTGTAATGAGGGATTTAGGTTGGAACAAGTGGTGCCACACAGCTGCCAAGCTCTAGAGAGCTAGCCCCGTGACAAGCAGGATGCCCCACAATTTCATTTGGTATGCAATCATCATCCCACCATCCTACCTTATTTTGTAGGAAGATCAGGTGGAATTGATTTTCTATGTGCTTTTGTATTTCAAATATTTCTCTATTCATTTTGGAATATGTTTCAAGGTTTTATTGAAAAATAATAACATTGGATATTGTGTAATGTTTATTATTCATTTATATGTATTTTATATATTCTTGTGATGTTGGTAGGGCATACATTTTTTGTTGGATGAAATTCGGTACCATGGGATAGTAGAGTATGTATGGTTGATTATGAATTTTGTTTGTATTTTTTAATGTCACTTTTTAGTTTTGAATGATTGTAGAAGAAATATTATTCGGGTGGTTGTAGGGTCCATGTCAAATGTAAGGGCGAAGCTATTACTATTAGTTTTTTGTTATTAGTATCCATATCAATAAATTAAGACACCATCTTTTAATTGGGTTGAATAGTGTAAAATAACCAAAAATTAATTCATTTATGTCATTTTAAATATTTCATCATTAAAGATTACCATTTCACTTACAAATAACTAAGTTTTCTTCCTTAAACATCATAATAATTTCATTTATTCCCTACAATGGAACCTAGTAAATAGAATGGAACCTATTAAATAGTCAACACACAATATGATCATAAAATTGCTTTTCATAAATAATTTTGGTAATTAGAATTTGTGTAATTGTGCTAGTGAGGTACGTTATATTAAAATTTATGTATGAATCATAGTTTGTAGAAAGAATCCATATTTTGAAGTTTCAATTATCTAATAATATTAATATGTTTTTTTAAAACCCATTTTTTTAAAAATATTTTGTATCTAATATTGAGGGGAGATACTCAAACAAATTTTTTTTGGTGGTATTCTAACATTGATTTCAAAGATAAACAAAAGGTTTAAAAGTTGCATCATTGAAGGAGTGGAGAGGGTAGTACGCTTCCTTTGGCATTATAAAGGAAAAATATATTATAAAAATTTCATATCATTCTACTTGGCATTCCATAATTTATTAAAACATTCAAACTCATTGTTAAAACGAAACTTCCTTTATAAGGTTTGAATCTAGCATTTGTGCATTATTGTTTCATAGATCTTATCACATGTTTGATTAAAAAAACTACTTTTTAAAAATCAATGTAAGTTCCAAAAAAACCAAATTATGTATATATTGTAATTGTGCCTTATTTTTCATATCCTCTTCCTTTTTTATTCTTTTTTTTTAAAAATTTCTTTGTATTCATATCATAACAATGATTTGTTTGACTTTATAACTTATAAGAGTCATATGCGATGTGTTCTAGTACATTTGAAATAAATTCAAATTTGTGAAAAGTTATACAACATTGCACATATTTGATGCTATTAAGTTTAAAGCATTCATCATAAATAGGCATGTTATCATTTAATTCACCACATTACAATTTGACAAAGATTCTTTATGCACATTTTATATGCAGATGACAATGAACCCATCAATCAAAAATGTTTTGAGTACTACAATAATCTCATTAATGATATTGTTTCCAACTATATAAGTATTATTATACTCATTGATAGATATTTGTTTGTAATATGTGAGTAATTAGGATGAAAATATTGACACGCAATGTCTCTATCTCATGCATCCAACCACATGTTACATGTTATAATTTTCATGTTTCAACCATTTGTGTGTTGTTAAACACTGCAAAAAATAATGAGTATATATTTTTTATGTTGATCTTGCCAAATTCGTTAAGGTGGATACATAAGTGGCCAAATTTGGATGAAAAAGTCCACAAAGACAAGAAAGTTGGTTTTCAATAAACACTATCAACAATAAAACATCTTTATGACTAAAGTTTCATGATTTGTTTTTTTTTGTTTTCATTTATACTCAAATATTTAGACTAACACCTTCCACTTAAGGACAAGAAAATTTCCATTTAATGGCACTTGTTAATTAATAAAGTAATTGAAGACACTGAAAAAGGCCCCCTTGCATTTATTTCACATTTTTATTTTTATATATCTTATGCACGTTTATTTGTGTATAAGTGGTTGGTTTGAATTTGGTATTATTGAATTTTCATTAGTTTTTTTTAAAGCTTGAAACTTATTTTGTGCATTCTATTGCAACTTGTATTTGTCATCATCTGAGCTTATTTAGTCTTTCTACCAAGATCATTTGGATACAATCATGCAATGTTTTCTTATGCCACACAGTTGATTAGATGGGCCCATTTTCTCCCTTCCACCTTTCACATTTTTATACACACTTGTTTTTCCAAAGTTTAAAATCAAATCATCTATAAATATAAAAATTATTAGGTTCATTGTGATCATTAAACACTTAAATATTTTTAGCTAACATTCTATTAAGATTAGTCTTCAAGCACTTTGTTGGAGTTTTTACTATTCTATATTTTATGTTTAACATTCTCTCTGTAAAATTTGAGTTATCTAAAAAATTAGAATGAAGGCCCAACAAAAATCCTATGTAAAAAGACCCCAAAATCAATCCTTATCCAATTCAGATTTATTGATTTAGGAGGAAGGAGTTACACTGTGCAATTAGGGTAAAACAAGACTACATGTGAAATAAAAGTGGAGAACTTTGTTGTAGTTTTGAGGTCTTGACCAAGACTGTATGTATGGTCTTAACATTGTTATCTATTGAATCAAAATTTAACAATGAAACAAGTTTAAACTTTTTTAATTAGTGTAAATAGTTAATGTTGAAAACATAGGCCTCCAAACAACTATTTATTTTGGTAAATAATATTTAACATATAAAAACCCTCTATCTTCTTACACATTTGATTGAATACTTAATTAAGAATTCTTTATTATGTTTCACATATTATATGATAATTGATTAGAGGTAAGCATATTTTATGCATACTCTAACTTATCTATTTAATAATTTGGGTAGACTCAAAATATTCATACGATCCTCATGGTTAACTCAGTCACCTTATGTACTTACAATCTATACATTATCCTCATCTCCTTCACTAGGTACCATCAATAAATCATGGAGTAGCATAGCATTATAGACTTTAGTTGTATGAATGTCCAAATCAAAATTGTCTAGACATTGTCTTCATCTCCTTCACTCTAAGTAACATCAATCAATGATGGAGTAGCATTAAATTATAAAAGTTTACCCATATGATTGTCCAAATCAAAATGGTTAGTGGAAAAAATATGATAATGATATTAGTTAACGAACTTAATTTTTTATTCAAACTCATCGATAAATCTAATAATCATAGAAAATTATAATACATAGATTTTTACAACATAAAGGTGTCTGATTCATATTCATGGCCCATTTTACATGCTGATAAAAAATGTAGTTGAATACAATAAAACATACCATTGGATAAACACATAATCATAATAAAAGCATCAAATCACAAGATAAGTGAGATTTCTAAGAACATGAAACAACATTGGATGGAGGCAAAGGTGGATCATCCTTAGGGAGCTAAGTAACCAAAGAGAAGGGCCTGGTCAAAGGAGGATTCGGTGCCAACCACCCATTCTAAGTGATCTTAGAATGAGCCAAATAAATTATAATTTCCCAAATAGGATGTAGAGGTACATGGTAACCCATTGGATCACCAACTTACATAAGTAAAGGTTTATCCATGTAGTGATGGAATTTATTCCCCCCATTAAGGATGAGGGAAGAAGAAGAGGTTATGGTAACATCTTCATCAATGTCTAGGTGCTAGTGAAGGAGTTCCATGCAAGGGATGGTTAGGATGAACATGTCTCATGGTACAGGGAGCACTCTCCATTTGGTTGAGGATCTCTCATAGATATAAAAATTATAGATGCACCTTCTCTACCTATGCTTAGATATACAACAATGGTGAAGAAATAACAAACACTTTATTATTAATAGATAATTACATAGGAAGATCGTCATTGTTAAAAATTAATGAATTTATAGACTTTCATAGTCGAAATAAAATAATAGTTTTGAAAACATTCCAAACAATAGCAACGTATGGAGCACAATGAGAATTATCCTAAAAAAATCCATTAACCCATTGAATGCTCTTGGTGATAAGGGTATAATAAGCTAGGAATCAATTGCTAGGCTATTTGGGCTCTCCCACATGTCCATAAATTTTACCTAAGGGTTTCAAGTGGAGAGTAGGACAGGCACTTGGGATTAGGAATCTTAATTTATTTGAGATGTTCCACAAGAAAAAGACCTTAATAAACTAGATGCTATAGAAATTGAGCCTATTTTGTCTCAAACATGGCATTCTAAATCCTGTTGAGTTTAGAAAGCCACATTATGGGTTATAAATTTGACTCCATTGCTTATTGAGCTTACCTAAAGCCAAAACAAAAGCAACCATAATCTAATAAAGGAGTCTAGAAGATTAATTTAGGAGTGAATTATTTATAATTCCACCTCTTATCTTTTTGCCAAGTAAGTAGGGCTTTCAAAGCCATCTTATGAATCATGACTCTGTGCATCAATTCCTAAACATATAAAAAATAAGATAAGTCTAAATTTAGGAGCTTATGATTATTAGATATTTTATGCTTTCACAGTCAATACAATTAAATTATAGCTTTTTTGGAATAATCATGTTATTCTTTTTTTCTCGATGTTTTGGATCATCACCCATGATCCTTCATCAAGAGAAAGGATTTAGATTATGCTTAGTTATCAGAGCATGTCATGAGATCAAATATCAAGAGGAAATTAAATCTTTAATAGTGAAAATTCCTTTTTTGAAGAGTTGAAGAGCTATTATGCCTAGGATATCAACTAAAGGGAGGTTGGTGTCTATCATTTAACAAGGGATCACATGAAACTTGGCCATTATAAAATATACCAATTCAAAGTTTTAAATTGAAATAACATTTTAAAGAAATGATGTCATGTGTTTATTTGAAATTTTTGAGAGTGTTGCCAGAGTTTATTATAATTCTTCTGATGGTCCTATGATCAAGTTATATCTGAATTTCAATGAGGCATGGTTTGTAAGGAAAATAACTTTTGGACTTCGAGTTTCCAGCCATATTTGTTCTCTTATTATAATGGATATTAGTAATGATAAAATTACTTTGGTAAGTGGAAGGGCAAAGACATGAAAACCAAGGCCACGTAGCAAATAATACCTACCTTTGTATTAAAATTTGTTTATGGGTGATTTTGTATTTAATTTTTAATTTATGTTTAATGCAACAAACTGGTATAAAATAAATATATGGTACAATATCATTGTAAAAAATCTCTTGGCATTAAATGTTGTCTATTGAAATGTAGAGAATTGATGTAATTAAATCTAGTTTGTAGACATTTAATTAATAGGGCATGTGTACCTCCTATGGCTCCATAGTACCTATCTTACCAAATCATGTGGTTAAATTGCCCAACTTTGATGATGTTTATTGGTATAATTTTTTAAGGGGTCCTTCCTAGATGCACCATTTTCACTCATTGTTAATATGAAAATAATAATAATAAAATCCCTCATTTGGCTATAAGTGTGAGATCAATGACTGATAATCTCCTAGAAATTTAATTTTTTTTAAAATTTAACGTGATACCATTGATAGTTTTGAATTATTTCTACCCCTATTCTCAATGTGTAAATGTGGGTTGTCTGTATAAGGTACCCACCATGCCATGCGATGTTGACAAAATATTTTTTCAAGAAAAGGGATGTTAGCTTTTATCTCTAATCATAAATAGAGAAATGTTGTTACTGAAAATCTAGATATGAACATGGCATTATGGTGCAAGTAGATCATTAAAATTCTAAACTCTTCAAGTAATGGTATTTTTCTTTAAAACATATAGCCTTGACTTAGGTTTGTCATGTTGATCTCAAGGGTATTAGATAAAATATTGACTTTGATATATTTTTAGATAAATACACACACTTGTATAATACTATGAATGATGAAAAATAATGATTCTAGTCCTCCACAACTTTTATTCTCAATTAAAGTTGTTAAAACACAATTTCATGCTATATTTTATTCCTAATTAGGGTATGTAGAAAAATTAGTTATAAATAACCTTGATTTTGAAACTAATCACGACTTAAAATAAATTTTATTTAATATAAAACGTTCTAATGAATTCACATATCAAGTTTCAAAGGATTTAGGCAAGTGAAACAAAGGTTATAGGTGATTTGATGACCTATACCTTGTCTGTAAGGTCTATTTATATAGAAAAAAACATTTAGTCCTTCATAAATTGACTTGTAGAGGGATTAAAGACCTCAAATAATTTTATCCTTTATAAAAAATTCTAATACAACCCCTCATAATAATTTATAGGTTTTCATTTGTTAGTTTTGGATAAAAGTGAGTTTATGTGGCTTAAAACCTTATCTAGGGTTTATCCTTCTGTATAGGACCCAATACGAGTAAAATATGAATATTTTGAATATTATATACCTTAAAACATTGATTCTACTTGGTAAAACATTTATTCCTTTTGTATGACCTAAAAAAATGACTCAAATAGTGCCATATTCCTAAAATTATGTGAAAATAACTAATTTCCCTTAACAGTGATTTGTTAAAATCCTATTTTCAGACTAAGAATGGTAAAATGGGTGTAAATTAAATTTTAAAGATATTAAAGCCTATAATTGAATAAAATGTATTCTATAATACTATACCTTTCTTCTTATATTATTCATTTGATTCCATGCTAATAAAATCACATGAAAATAAATATTTTTCAAACTTGTAATTCACAAAATTTTGGATTTTCTTGACTTTGTCTATAAGAAACCACTTCAAAGCATAAAATGGATTAAATTAACCTCATATATAATGTAAACATACATTCATATAGTATATTGGAGCACTCAAATATTAAAAAAAACTCTATTTTATTGATATATTATTCAAAAACACTATACAAACCTCTATTTTCTTAGACAAATTGACAACCCACCCACATACCTGCCCATTTGAGTATTATGCATATTTTTTTACTTTATTAAGCTACTCAAAGATTTTTTTTAAGGTATATATATTGTATAAAATTAGATTTAGCTTGTTTCATATCACATAATTCTTTCAACAACCCCTAAGATTCATAAAAATGCTTTATTTGGCCCAATTCCTATGTTGGATAAGGCTTATCAAAGTAAGATACATAATTTTAACTATTTAAAACTAATATAATGATTAAATTACTTTAAAAAAATACTATTAGACCCTAAGGATCACTCACCTAAGGACCATGATCCTTGAAACACATTAGAAATAACCAAATAGGCCAAAACCAATTTGAAATTTGAATGATTATTTTTGGCAGAAAAATATCAAAATACCCCAAAATGACATAAAACCATAAATAAAGCCTATATGGGATTTTTATTAACTCATTAAGACCTATAAGACCTCATAAGATCATAAACTAGTATAATTTGAGTTATATATAATGATGCACCTGCATCAAACCACCAAGGAACAAAAGACTTGTTCATGAACTCCTGTTCATGAGTTCTCAAAATTGATCTTGTACTTGTAATTATAAATTGTAGATTCTTATGATGTATATACTCTCCTTATCATTTCTATTTTCTTGTTTACTTAGATTATTTAGCTTATACCTCCCTGGATCCCATGGTCTGCTTGTAACATATAATGACATGTACAAATTTGTATTGTATTTAAATGTACATCTATCCCCTTTTTTATAGTAGTTTCCCCTAAAATGTCACCAAAGGGATAAGATTGAAAAGTTAAAAAATTTCTCTTCATAAAATTATATCATCCCTTTCTTTCTTGTCTTATATCATTATTGTAAGTGGATTGCTTGTAGGATTGTAGTGATTCCTTTATTCATCCCTAGACTTTTCTTTTTCTATTTATTCTTATCCTCCTTTGTTGTACCTGCACATGGAACAAACATATTAATGAAAATAGTTTTTTCACTAGTCCTTTGAGGCCCATTCTCATCAATCATAGAGGTTGTCTTCTCTTCAATCTCTTTTATATATTCCTTTTCTTCTATATATGAATAATCTACTATAATATTCTCTTCCTTATGAGCATGAACCAACCCTTGAATCTTTTCCTTTCATTCCTCCTTACTGGAAGCTTTTTTTTTTCTTTGTGTTTACTCTTTCTTATATGTATTATTTCCAACATTCCTTCTCAATGTTTTCAACATTATTGTTGGGTTTTTTTCATGATAACCTTACCATTTTGAGCTAGTTTCTCCTTCATAATATACCTAAAATTGACTTATACATGCATACTCTCCTCTACCTTTAAAATTTTTGCTTCTATCCCTTGAGTGTTAAGTTTGCTTTCTAGACAATTTCTGTTCTACTTTCAAGGCATATCACTATGCCTCCTCAACTAATCTTGGTGTCAAAAGAATAATTTAATCTTGTATATTGAGCTTTAATCCATTTGTATCTAGCCACATTTTTATTTCCTTTATGTGTCTTACTCTAATAGTTAGCCTATAAAACTCATCCATGTAAATTTTTAAAGTCATCTCCTTTTTCCTTATATTTTGAAGATTATTGAATAAACTTGTTTGATAGTCCTTTGGCATGAAATTGCATTTAATTTTAACTACCATTATGTCCCAATTATTGATATTAGGTTTCCCCTTTCTTCTTATTTCATCTTATACTCGATCCCACTATAGGGATACATGGCCCTTCAATCTGGTGCTTGAAAACTTCACCTTCATCTCATTAGTTATGTATTCATATTCAAAGTACTTATCCATAACATTGATACAATCCACCAACTCCTCCAAATTCAATTTGCCTTCGTATATATGGGTACCTCTAAATTGGGCTTAGAGCTAGTCCCCATGACTACTTTGATCAATCTCTCTTCTACTCTCGCTTATGCTTCTTCTACTTATGCCCCTTCTTCTTAATGCCTCTCTTTTTGTTCTCTATCACTGACATCTCCCACGTTAATTCTTCTCCTATAATCAATATCCATGGCCTGCAACCTAGCTTAGATATTCCTCATCTCCTTAAGCAATAATGATTGAGTAGGTTCCCTCCTTTGACCTCTACCTCCTACTCTAATTTACATCATGTCAAGTTCCTTTAAAAAATTATCAATAATTAAGTGATATCATTTTAATCTAAAATAAACTTATGCTATGCTCTGATACCACTATGGTTGAAGTGAGTCCTTAAAATTCTAAACTTTTCAAGTAATGGTCTTTTTCTTTAAAACATATAGCCTTGACATAGGTCTATCATGTTGTTCTCAAGGGTATTATAACAAATATTGACTTGGATATACTATTAGATAACCCCACACACTTTTATAATGCTATAAATGATGAACAAAATGTTCTCTATTCCTCCATAATTTCTATTCTCAATTAGATTGTTGAAACACAATTTCATGCTCTATTTTATTCCTACTTAGGGTCTGTATAAAACTCATTTACAAATAAACTTCCTTTAGAAATTGATCAAGACTTGAAATAAATTATATTTACTATAAAATGTGCTAAGGAAGTCACATATCAAGTTTTAAATGATTTAGGCAAGTGAAACAAAATTTATAGGTGTTTTGATAACCTATACCATCTATAAGTTCTAGTTATACATAATAAAAAAATCAATCCTTCATAAATTAAATTGTAGAGGGTTTCAATACCTAAAATCAATTGTATCCTTTATAAAAAAATCTAAGATAACTCCTCACAATATTTCATAGGTTATTATTGGTTAATTTTTGGGAAAGTGAGTTTCTATGACTTAAACCCTTATCTAGTGATGTGATCAAAACTATCAGCTCCTCGTCACAATGGAGCTCTGATACCACTTGATGTGGCCTTCAACCACATGATGGATTCAACAGTCCATAACTCTCAAAAATCACATAAACATATCATAATAAATTCTTATAAATTCTCATTCATCTAAATCATCACATTACAAAGCTTCATCAAGCTTCTCTCAATACACATACAAAATATTAAACAAGCTATCTCTTCCTCACATACACAAAGCTTCAACCAACTATTATCTCATTAAAAACTTGGCCTCAACATGCCAAAGAAGATTTCAAAGCTTTCTCACAAAGTTTACACTCTTATAGCTCTAGCCCAACCTCTAAGAAAATGGTTACAATTATTTATAGAATGAATGAATATGAGAAAAAATAAAGGAGGCCAAAATTGGTCCCACCCTTTCACATGGGTGAATAGTGCCTTATAATGAAATCCTCCATGAAATGAAATTGTGTGATCCTTCACATGGGATGAATAGTAGTAAAAAGGAAATGATGTATCCATGTGATCCACCTTTGATTGGGCTCCAAAAGTATGTGAAAAAAATTGTAATAGTTTTCTTGGTCTCCTCCATGTGCACGACTTTAGAAGGGTCCCTCCTTTCATGTGTAAAGAAAATGATGTCCTACACTTTCATGTGCAAATCATAAGGTGTTACCCACTTGTAATTTTGACCCACAAGCATAGTAGATGCTAAAAACAAGTACTCACATGTATTTTATTGTAATGTGACACCCCATGCCACCTATCCATCATGAATAGTGTTGTGAACACCTCATCAAGATGAATAGTGTCCACCATCTCATCAATGAATATTAACTTAAGAATAGTGCCAATTTGAATAGTGTTTTCCCACCACATCATTAATCTTCAGTTGAAAGTAACTCAGATCCTTTGAGTTGTCTTAATTATATCCTTTCTATTTATTATAAAATAAAATAAAAAACACACCACTCTATTTTTGGATGATACAAGATTTCTCAAACCCATAGATGCTCTTGCATTAGACATCCAAGGTATTATAATGTGATCCATTGATAACATAGATGGGGTGAGTGGTATAACCACTCTTTTGGTCACGAATGTTGATGACATTGACATCCCCTTCTAACACACTAAATACTCCTTTTTCCACCTCCTCTTCCAGCTTCTACATGCTAGTTTTCCTCCTCTCCTCTTCATACCCATTTAAAACCATCCTTCTCTACCAAATTATTAACCACATCTCAATTATTTCACATTTGGGTTAAATACCACCATTGTAAACTGATCACCTCTACCAAGATGCTCTATTATTCATCTTATCCTTCTATGTGAGCTTAAGGCCACCCCTATCCACCTCCACCTAAATCCCTCTTAGATTTATTCACATATTTTAAAACACCTGTTATATATTTTACAACATCACAAACCATTATTTTCAGATCCTCACTCTCGGATGTAACATCGTCATCCATCACACTCTCATCATGTGCACTTACTTGCACAAAAATATCCTCTATGGCTGGAAAATCAACGCCAACCAACTCTTCATCCACTACTACCATATACATCACTTGGATAAAATATTAACTCCACCTCTCCTCATGTGTATTAAATTACACTTCAACTTCTTCCATTATTTCCTTCAATGAAACCTTTAACTCTGCTTCAACGATCTTTTCTTTCACATGTACCTCTTCTTGGATGCTTTCCTCTTTCATTTGAAACTCTAAATGGCTAAAATTTTATTTTATATTCTCTCCATAATCCTTTGCAAGGATGTCTTCAACAATGGGATGCTCACATAACAACTCTTCTATTATATTTCCTTTCATGGAAATCTTATTCTTTTCTTTTTTCTCCTTCTCCAACTCTCCATGATTGCTTTTTGCACTTTTCTATGTGGCTATTTCTCTCTTAAATGAAGCCACTTTTGATTTTAGGGAGTCTATTATCTTTCATACCATGTATTCTTATTCTTCTTTAGTTTCACATTATTTAAATATTTGTGGTAGAAACTACAATAGCCTATCCTAGGTCTTAAGTTTCTTCTCCCATTCTTTCTCTAGTGGAATTCTTCCACTCTTCTTTGCCATATTCAAAGCTTGAAAAAAACACAAAACTCTCTCTCTCTCTCTCTCTCTCTCTCTCTCTCTCTCTCTCTCTCTCTCTCTCTCTCTCTCTCTCTCTCTCTCTCTCTCTTCCCAAGGAATTATAACTTGATATGATACCACTTGATGTGAACAAAAATATCAATTCCTCATCACAATGGAGCTTTGATACCACTTGATGTGGCCTCCAACCACATGATGGATTCAACAATCCATAACTCTCACAAATCACATAAACAATTCATAATAAATTCTCTCAAATTTTCATTCATCTCAATCCTCACATTAAAAATATTCATAAATCTTATCTCAACACACATACAAAATATTAAACAAGCTATCTCTTCCTCACATACACAAAGCTTCAACAAACTATTATCTCATTAAAAACTTGGCCTCAACATACCAAGGAAGATTTCAAAGCTTTCTCACAAAGTTTACACTCTTATATCTATAGCCCAACCTCTAAGAAAATGGTTAAAATTATTTATAGAATGAATGAATATAGTAAAAAATAAACGAGGCCAAAAATGGTCCCACCCTTTCACATGGGTGAATAGTGCCTAATGATGAAATCCTCCACGAAAGGAAATTGTGAGATCCTTCACATGGGATGAATAGTAGTCAAAAGGAAATAATGTCTCCATGTGATCCACCTTTTATTGGGCTCAAAAATTATGTGAAAACATTTTTAATAGTGTTCTTGGTCTCCTCCATGTGCATGACTTTAGAAAGGGTCCCTCCTTGCATGTGCAAAGAAAATGATGTCCTACACTTTCATGTGAAAATCATAAGGTGTTACCCACTTGGAATTTTGACCCAAAAGAATAATAGATGATAAAAATAAGTACTCACATGTATTTTAGTTTAATTTGGCACCCCATGCCACCTATCCATCATGAATAGTGTTGTGAACACCTCATCAGGATGAACAGTGTCCACCATCTCATCAGTGAATATTAACTTAAGAATAGTACTAGTATGAATAGTGTTTTCCCACCACATCATTATTATTTGGTTGAAAATAACTAAGATCCTTTGAGTTTTCTTAATTGTATCCTTTCCATTTATTATGGAAAAAAAAAAAAAAACACACCACTCTATTTTTGGATGATACAAGATTGCTCAAACCCCTGGATGCTCCTGCATTAGACAACCAAGGTGTTATAATGTGATCTCTCGATCACATAGATGGGGTGAGTGGTATAACCAATCTCTTGGTCATGGATGTTGATGACAATGGCATCCGCTTCCAACACACTAAATACTCCTCCTTTTTCCTCCCCCACTTCTAGCTTCTACATGTTGGTTTTCCTCCTCTCCTCTTCATACCCATTTAAAACCATCCTCCTCTACCAAATGATTAACCACATCTCAATTATTTCACATTTTGGTTAAATACCACCATTGTAAACTGATCACCTCTACCAACATGGTCTAATATTCATCTTATCCTTCTATGTGAGCTTAAGGCCACCCCTATCCACCTCCACCTAAATCCCTCTTAGATTTATTCACATATTTTAAAAACACCTATTATATATTTCACAACATCACAAAACATTATTTTCAGATCCTCACTCATGTATTTAACATCGTCATCCATCACACTCTCATCATGTGCACTTAATTGCACAAAAATATCCTCTATGGCTGGAACATCAACACCAACCAACTCTTCATCCACTGCTACCATATCCATCACTTGGATAAAATATTAACTCCACCTCTCCTCATGTGTATTAAATTGAACTTCAACTTCTTCCATTATTTACTTCATGGAAACCTTTAACTCTGCTTCAATGATCTTTTCTTTCACTTGCACCTCTCCTTAGATGCTTTCCTCTTTCATTTAAAACTCTAAATGGCTAAAAATTTATTTTATCTTCTCTCCATAATCCTTTAAAAGGATGTATTCAAAAATGGGATGCTCACATAACAACTCCTCTATTATATTTCCTTTCATGGAAATCTTATTCTTTTCTTTCTTCTCCTTCTCCAACTCTCCATGATTACTTTTTGCACTTTTCTATGTGGCTGTTTCTCTCTTAAATGAAGCCACTTTTGATTTTATGGAGTCTATTATATTTCGTACCATGTCTTCTTCTTCTTAATCTTCTTCAATTTCACATTATTTAAATCTTTATAGTAGAAACTACAATAGCCTATCCCAAGTCTTAAGTTTCTTCTCCCATTCTTTATCTAGTGGCATTCTTCCACTCTTCTTTGCCATATTCAAAGCTTGAAAAACAAAAAACAAAACTCTCTCTCTCACACCTCTACCCAAGGAATTATAACTAGATATAATACCACTTGATGTGAAAAAAATATCAATTCCTCATCACAATGGAGCTTTGATACCACTTGATGTGGCCTCCAACCACTTAATGGATTCAACAATCCATAACTCTCACAAATCACATAAACAACTGATAATAAATTCTCTCAGTTTTTCATTCATCTCAATCCTCACATTAAAAATCTTCATAAATATTCTCTCAACACACACACAAAAGCTTCAAAAAGCTACCTCTTCCTCACATACACAAAGATTCAACAGACTATTATCTCATTACAAACTTGGCTTCAACATGTCAAGGAGGCTTTCAAAGCTTTCTCACAAAGCTTACACTCTTCTACCTCTAGCCTAGCCTCTAAACAAAGTGTTACAATTATTTATAGAATGAATGGATGTGAGAAATAATAAAGGAGTAAAAAAATGGTCCCACCCTTTCACATGGGTGAATAGTTCCTAATGATGAAAACCTCCACCAAATGAAATTACACCATCTTTCACATGGGATGAATAGTAGTCAATAGGAAATGATGTATCCATGTTATCCAGTTTTGATCAGGCTCCACAAGAATGTGCAAGAATATATAATAGTGTTCTTGGTCTCCTCCATGTACATGAATTTAACAAGGATCCCTCCTTGCATGTGTAAAGAAAATGATGTCCTACAATTGCATGTGCAAATTAAAAGTTGTTCCCACTTAGAATTTTGACCCAAATGCATACTAGATGCCAAAAATAAGTACTCATATGTGTGTTAGTGGAATATGGCACCCCATGCCACCTATCCATTATGAATAGTGTTTTGGACACCTCATTAGGATGAATAGTTTCCACCACCTCATCAATGAATAGTAACTTATGAATAATGCTATCATGAATAGTGTTTTCCCACCACATCATGAGGGTTTATCCTTTTGTATAGGACCCAAGAGGATTAAAATAGGAATATTTTGAATCTTATAAACCTTAAGACCTTTATTATAGTTGTAAAAACTTTTATTACACTTGTATGACCTAAAAATGACTTAAATAGTGCCATATTCCTAAAAGTATGTGAATATAATTAATTACCCTTGACTGTGACTTGTTAAAACCATGTTTTCAAACCTAAGAATGGTAAAATGGGTGTAAATTCAAATTTAAATCTATTCAACTAATCTTATTGAATCAAATGGATTATAAACTAATATATATTTATTCCTCTATCATTCATTTGACTCCATGCTAATAGATTCACATGAAAATAGGCCTTTTTCAGACCTGTGACACACAAAATTTTGGATTTTCTTGACTCTGTCTGTATGTAACCACTTCAAAGCACAAAATGGATTCAATTAATTTTAGACACATGAAAACATACATTCATAGATTATAATGGAGCAGTCAAATATCTAAAAAAAATATATTTTAGTGAAATATTCTTCAAAAACACTATAAATACCTTTGTTTTCTTAGGAAGATCAACAACCACCCACTCACAAACCTGCCAAATCAAGTTTTATGAATATTCATTTACTTTATTAAGCTCATCCAATATTTTTTTGAGGTCTATATCTTATCTAAACTTATCTCTATCTTATTTCATATCACAAAATTCTTTAAACTACCCATAATATTCATGAACATGCGTTATTTGGGCCAATTCCTAAATTGGATAAGGCTTATCAAGGTAAGACACATAGTTTTAACTATTTACAACTAGGTAATGAATAAATAAATTTTAAAACATAGCAATAGACCTTAAGGATCACTCAACTAAGAACCACGATCCTTGAAACACACTAGAAATCATGAAATAAGCTAAAACCAATTTAAATTTTGAATTATTAGTTTTTGCAAGAAAAATCTCAAAATACCCCTAAATGACCTGAAAATTACAACTGAAGCCTATGTTGGGATTCTTATTGACTCAATAGGACCTATAATACCTCCTAAGCTCACAAACTAGTATAATTTGAGTTATATACAATGATACACTTATATCACATTAGTTGAACAAAAGGAGATAATTTAGAATTTATCCATTAAAATATGAAATATATGGAAACATGTCATGTGGACTATGTAGGGAATGTGATATTGATTTTATTTATGTAAATGAATAAAATGTATATAATGCTATAAAATATGACTATTCACTAAGTATTGATTTATTCGAATTGAACATATTTCATTTGTGATGCACATAATCGAAGTAGAAAATGTCACTCTTAATTTAAATTGGTGATTTATTTTGTAAGATGTTATGGCTCATTTTTTTTCTTTCCCAAGTTCTAATTCACATATCGTGAAAGAGAAATGAGCATGGAGAAAAGGAATTACTTTGAAAAATTGAAAGTGACAAACATACTATGGGAATATTTAAATGTCTTTTAAAATGTAAGTTTAAAATTGAAATGAATTGAATGACATTTATAAGAGTGTATCAAAGAATTAAATTTGATGATATATTAATCACACTTGCCATCATCCACATATGTGAAAGGACATGTGTTGGCTTTAAATTTTTTAAATTTATAAATTTAATCATATCATGATTAAAATTTTAATAAATAATTAAATATATAATTATTATATTGATATAATAGAATATGCTACAATAATGTGTAGGGTAATTCTTTTAGTGTTAAATTTTAAAATTTCTATAATAATATGGCTTGTGAAAAGTTATGATTCTAGAACAGAAAAATTATTTTCTCAAATGATTCATAAAATACCATAACTTGAAAAATACTAATAAATAAAAACTTTTAATATTGAAAGGAAAGTCATAAGTAGTGGTCATGCTAGTGAGTCTCCAAAAGCATCAAATGCCTCATCATTCCTTCATTCCTAGCACTAAAAATCCATTTTCAAGAACATGCTTATTAATCTTTTGCCTATAAGGTAAATGAGTAGATGTAGAGTCTTGTAGATTTTATGGGAAATGATCAGTGTATGGACAAGCATAAATAAAAGTGTGTCAGTGGAATGAAACAAAATCGAATATTAGAAGCATTGATAAAAATATCAAAATTTATTAGGTATACATACGCATTTCCTAGACACCTCCAACACGTAGACACATGCTCACATTTTCATGATAATTATTTACCTTACTTTATTATAATACATTTGATTTATTTCTCCTTTGATGTTTTGTCATAAAATATTATAGTTAAATTTTTTATGTAGGATTTATCACTAGATGGTAACAAAATAAGTGGATTGGCAAGATAGTCCTTTAAGTGTTGAAAAGATTTTTGACATTCTTTATCCCAATGAAATGTAACACCTTTATTCAAAAAGTTTGTAAATGGATGGAATTTTTTGGCAACTATAATATAAACTGTCTGATAGACTGGATCTTGTCCTATAAACTATAGAGTTGTTTCAAATTAGAAGGTGGTGGCATCTCAGTAATGGCTTATAATTTGGTAGGATCAACTTCAATGCCTCGATGAGAGATGATGACGCACACCAATTTTCTAGAAGTGACACCAAAAATGTACTTTTTAGGATTGAGTCTAACCTTCTATTTATGAAACCTCTCAAATATTTTTTATAGTGCAGCTGGATGATCAACACAGGTCTTTAATTTACCCAATATGTCATTGATGAATTATTTGATAGTGTCATACATCATATCATGGAATATGATGGTAATGAGTCTTTGGTATGTGGACCCAACATTCTTGAGACCAAATGACATAACCTAATAACAAAATGTTCCTCATGGGGTGGTGAATGCTATCTTATGTTAGTTTATTAGTGCAATTCAGATCTGATTATATCCTAAAAATTCATCCATAAGTGAAATCATTTCATACCCCATAGTGGAGTGAACTATCATGTCAATGTTTGGTAGAGGAAAGTCATCCTTGGGGCATTACTTGATTATCTCTCTAAAATTAGTGTTAATTTTGATTCCTTTTAGCTTCTGATTGACTAGCACAACATTCAAGATCCACTATGAGTAGTCAATCAGTTGGATGCATCTCACTTTTAATATTTTTTCCAATTCCTTATTTACCAATATAATAATATGAGGATGCATCTTGTACAATTTATTATTCATAGGTTTGGCATCAGGATGTATAATGAGGTGGTGTACAACTAAGGTGGGGTCAAAACTTGGCATATCTAAATAGGACCAAGCAAAGATGTCAACAAATTCCCTCAAAAGGGCTATAAAGATTTCATGTTACTCCTTAGTGATGGATGTGGCTAATTTGATCCATTTTGGATTTTTTGGAGTCCCAATGTTTACTTCTATAGTGTATTTTATGAGGAGAGTTGAACCATCCTCCAAGATGGTTGGCAATGATTTGAATTAGCCTATAATTGTAAAGTCCTATATTTGGACTAGTTCTTCAAGATCACCTAAACAAGATGAATCTAAATCTCCCAATGGTATGAATGACCATGTTACAAACACTTTTAGAAATTCTTGAATAATTCAATCATTCACATGTTGTTCTTTAGAATTAAACTTAGACTTAAAATCAAGTTTGTCATTGGTGGGATCTGGAGTTTCATTCAAGGAAAAATTAACACCCCCATCTAATGGTGCCCAAAACATGTTTTCATCAGAATAATGGCCTTTGTCTCTATTTTTACCCTAGTCCAAAAGTGCCTCAAAGAGGTTTTCACTTTGGGACCTCAATGTTTTATTTATTTGTTTGTAGATAAGGGTGTTCATTCATTCTCTAAAATAAGTTGTAGTATCCAGTTTGATTGAGAACCCTTATTTGTGGTATCCCAATGGAACATTATCTCTTAGATGTATAAAATCATAAAGGACTCGTCATTCTAAAACTCGTCTACAGGCACTATGGATTCTTATTAATCCCAAGATATAAGTTAAAGGTGATAAATAGGAAGCAAATTATTATGAATAACTAAGGTAAGGGTACAAATGGCATGGGAATCAAACAAATTGGTATTGTCAAGGTCTTCATAAGTGTTGTGATTATAATCTTCTTTGCTACCAACATTTTTGTCACTAGTTAATGCCATTGAAACATAAATAAGATATGTGGGGTCACCCCTATGTGGTTTAAATCTGAGACCATAAATTCCTTTGTACCAAGTTATAGAAATTAGCTCAAGATTTTCTTGTTTTCTTAGTTTGAGACCTCCTCCTTCATTGGCTTGGTTCTCTCTGATCCTATTAGGAATGGGGTATTTGGAAGTTTTGTAACAATCATCCAGTTTGTCAGTGTATAGTAAGGTTTCATCATTTATACGTGGGTTTTATTTTTGGCTAGTAGCTAGTGTGAAAATGATATGAGGTGGATTATAAAGTTTAACCTTTTCTTCTCATTTCTAGTCCATGTAAGGTGGCTTGGATTTAGGTCTTCCATAGGACTTGTGGTTGTTTGGAAGTTTGGCAATGTGAAATATGTTTGTTGACCAAATTTGGCCCTACAGGTTAAATTAGGACCTCTATAGGTAAAAACTTGATATTTAGATGTTTTAGGGGTATAAAATTTTGTCATAAGGTATGCTATTATATATTTTATGTAATTTAATGATTTTTTAGCCTTAGTCATGGTCTAATTAATCTATGTCTTTTTGAGTCACTTAGTAGGAATTTAGGGGTCATAAATGAAAGTGGCATGGTTTTTTAGGTGCCCATGTGTCTTAGTTTTCTTTGAAAAATCTAATAAGTCAGATTACCTATCAAGAATGTTAGTCCCATTTGAAACTTACATGTTATCTAACTAAAAATCAAGAAACCAACTGAAAAGGAGGAGTTTGGCACTTGTATGGCCCATAAGGTAGTGTGACACATGGGAGAAGGTTTTAAGATGACTCTTAAACTTTTTAATACTCATAACAGTGATTTACATGCTTTGGAAGTTATAAAAAAGGCCTAAAACCATTATCTCCTTTTTCACCCTTCTAGACACACAAAACCAGTCAGTAGGTTTATGTTTGGTATAGCCAATTGGATAAGTTACAAGTCAAACGCCTTTAGGAGACAAAAGTAAACTAAGATAATAAATTTCCATAAAAATATTTTGAATATTTGTCAAATTTTCTTTATGAAACATCTCTAACAAGTTGACTGTGTTTTTATGCTCACTATTTCCTGCACCCTATAGGTTTCACTCTTTTATTGATAGTTATATGCAATCCAATTGTTGAGATTGATTATAGATAATGTTGGATATATAATATAATGATATCAATAATTGGTTTTATGTTTTAAGGTATTTGGATAAGCCAATCATCTTAATTTGCAAGAGAAGACACCTTTCTATGTTGTAGGTAGGTTTCCACCATTTACAAAATCTTCATCCTTTGGTAGTGATGTCAGGGGAGGATAGTGAGTTAATTATTAAGTTTCAAATGTTATCTTGATATCCTTCTATTTCAATCTCATTCTTAAAATCAGCATTCCATGAGTTGGCAAACATATGCAACATATACAGTTAGGCAACCATGAATGTACATTTGTAAGTGCCATAGAGAGAGAGAGAGAGAGAGAGAGAGAGAGAGAGAGAGAGAGAGAGAGAGAGAGAGAGAGAGAGAGAGAGAGAGAGAGAGAGAGAGAGAGAGAGAGAGAGTATCACATTGAAATGAAGCTAAATTGAATTGATATAAGTATTAATAGGTTATAGAGGATCAATTTTAACATTTTAAGGAGATACAATGAGTTTTGAATGTTTACACACCATGTGTATGATTAATGTTTCTCACATATACTACTTGCATATACCTTAAAATGCACCTATAGGTGCCCTATATGAAGATGACATATGTGAAAAGACATACTTGAGTGGTATATAAATCCTCAAGGTTACAAATAATCATTTGAATAAATTATAAGGGACTAGGAGTGATAAAATGACCACATATCATGTATTGTTTGAAAACTATTTACATTGTCTGCCTATGCATCAGAATGTCCACCTACAGGTGATATCATAGAGAATGTGGTGTCATACTGAAGTGTTGAAACATGAGTTAGAAATCTTCTTGGAACCCTAATAGGTTTAATAGATCCTAGCATATATGTTTGGTATGTTAAGTGGGTAGATAATGAGTGAGGAACCTTTTATAGTTCAAATGATTATGTTCAGGAACTTTTTCCCTAAAATGCAGAAAACATAGCACCCGACATTTTTTGTGGATGTCATACGATAAGGTTTCCAAAGGATTTGAGGCATCTACATGATAAAAAATTGTACCCTCCACATCATAGGAGAGTTATACAAAGGTTTAAGGGCATATGAATAGTGGATTTTAGTTATTGGGAAGCCCAAATTTGCATTTTTATGCACTAAACTCAATCAATATCATCTTTAGGTTTTTGACCCAAAGAGACCCCTTCAACAAAGACTGCAAAAATATACTATGTTTCTATGATTTAAAGGTTATAATTAGTTGGAAGGAACATTTATGATCTAACAATCATTTAAATAGGATGATATACTAAATTTTGATCCTATTCACACCTACATGTGCCCCTTCCTCTAAAAATGTTCACCTATAGCTCACTATGAGCTTCTATACCATCCATAAAAAGGACTTAAGTAGGGAAACACTTAAATTAATATATATAAGATGATTCCAAGTGTCTCAAGAGATTCAAAGGTGATTTAAAAACTTTTTCAAAAAGAATTTTCATAAATAGGGTCTTACTCATTCCAACATTGTTCCTTGTTTGACTAAGATAGGTACTGAGCATAAAGGGTGATGATTATTAGTGTTGGTTTTGTCTAAACATTAGTTAATAGGTAAAAAAAATTAATATATGACATTGAAAGGTTTAAATGGGTACCATTCCTTTTTTAAAAGTCCAGTCCATCCTAAAACACCTATAGGTATAATGTCATAAAGTAGAACACAATCAAAAGTTACACTCAGACTTGACCAGTCAAAGTTTGAGGAGAAAGCATATGAGGTTGAAGTGATGGGAAAAATAAAAACACATTAATCATGACCAAAATATCCTCATGAAACTCTCATATTTGGTATATAATAGGGATGAGGCTCTAAAAAAGCAACACAGAGTCCATATGAGGAAACCTTGCATACGGTTTGCCTTTTGCACAATTTGTCTTGGAATTTGAGGGAGTTGGAAGGTCTAACAACCTGACCAAGGGATAATTTTTTTTAATGAATTTAAAAATTAGAGAACATCCTCCAATGATTATTTGGTCTGGTCAAATAGATTAAGTGCCCTTTATTTTGTCTTAGATGGAGGGCACTCCCTTTGTGCATAAACCCTGCATTTCTGAAAAAAGGTGATAAAGGAATGAACCAAGAGCTAGTTAAACCTTAAAAGGAGGTTTTTAAATTTGAATAATTAATAGGACAACATAATAAAATAATCATAAATTCTTTAAGGTACACATAATATCCCAAACCTATAGGGCTTACAATCAGGCCTAGTAGGTAGGGTTTAAGCCTAAGGCCAAATGGGAGGTTAATTTCAATTCTAGCCTTAGGTAATCATTAAAACAGATTGGAGAATGTTCATAGGGAATTTTAAGATGCATAAAATATTTTACTTTGTAGATAAATCACAATTAATCCATATTATGGGCTTTTAGACAACTTGGACCTATGCAAAGTGGAGAAATAAGCTTGATGAGAGAAGTTTGGAAGATCATATATGATTTAATGATTTTAAAGGAGACTCAAGGGGTTAGAATAAGTTTTATAAGGTCCTGAAAAACCATTTTGTGGCATTAGTTTCCCTATCCAACATCAAATCTTCATGAACAATCCCTAAGGATAAAAAGGACCTAAAACCCTTGGAAACCCTTGGAAATGACCCAATGAAGGAAATGAAGATGGTGAGATACCAAAATGGGATGGAATGAAAATTAAAGTATATTGAGGTTTAATATGAATCTCCAAATACTCTTTCAATCTAATTGAGGCATTCCTTATGTATACAGATAGGGTATAACACTACTTTCTTTGATTATTTTGTGCATTGTGTAGGTTCTAGGATGTTTCAAGAGACGAAATAAAATTTAGAAGGAATATTGAGACTTACAATAATTATCCATGTCAATTTAATTATTCATAAAAGATTATAAGTTCCCCAAAAATATCTCTCATCTCAGCCAATCAAAATTGGAAAAGTGAGGAAGATGGTGAGAAGTGTGAGAACTTCAAGTGGAATCCTATTTAAGGTATACCTAAGTAATCTAAGGCCATGGAAGGTATTTAAAAGTGTAATAAAATCCATTTTATATATTTTCATGAAAAACTAAATCCAATTTTGAGGTCAAGTGTGAGGGGTGACTGAAAAGGAGTTTCTTTGAATACAAGTAGTGATGGCTCACTTTTAGAGGGATCCAGATGATTAGGAATGGAACCAATGAATAGAGAAACATGTTTTTAACCCTTCCCTCTTAGTCCAATAATTATACCTATCCCTAGTTAGTTTTGGGACGTTCAAAAAGGGGTGAATGATGGAGACAATTTTGAAGTCAACAAAGGGAATTTCATGCCCCATTTCAAAAGTTTCATGCCTTGGATTGACACTTGTGCTTCCTAAATTTGCATGATCAGTTTCACATTATATTATCATGCACATGTAATGAATTTTATCATCTTGACACTTATCTATGTTACCTTTGGACTTCTTTCTTCTCTTCTCTTCTCTCTCTCAAGTTCTATAAGAGCTAGCCATTTTGGCCTTTGTAAAATATGATCCACCTGAGTATGGTGAAGTCTTGATCATTTTCATACCATGGATCAATACAGACTACTAATTTTACCTTTTATATGACTATTCATAGTGTTTTAAATTTAATGATTTATCTTGCTTAGTGATGAATATTGTTTCCTTAGCATTATTATCTCATTCTCTCACCTATTTATAGCTTGAAAGCTTCTTCTTCCAGGTCATGTCAAGTGTTTTATGAAGTGTCAAGATTGAGTGAGTTAGTATATTTAAATACTGACATTCTAGGCCTTTTGTCTAGTCCTCTTAGCCTAAACATGAAATATTGATGTGAGAAGATTTAGATTAGATAAGTTTATGTCTAGTTAGTCTCTTGGTCTCATGTGTGACATGCAACTAGTTGGTAGTCATCAATAAATTTGGTGTATCATCACCTTTAGGATAGTTTCCTTTCAATTTTCTCTCCCTTCTCCTTGCAATCATAGGTGTAGTATTGATCTACATGTGGTACATTAAGGGATATAATCCTATCTAGAGATTTACCTCATCTTTAGACTACCCATAGCCTAAAATTATTTTAATTGTGCCACTTGGATGGGGAAAGATGAGACATCTCTAAAAAGGGTGTAATTCCAAGTGATGATAGTTTTTGGCATGCCTAGTGGGACTCATTGCCCAAGAAGTTAAAATATTTTTGGTGTTGTCTTTTAACACATCAACATTGGAGGCATCTATCCAAGCATCAATGGTGACTCTAAAGTTACATTAGCTGGTCAAGCAGCCTAGGTTTTCATTTTGAATATTATTGGTAATTTTTCTTTGTGTTCTTACTTCCCAATCAAGTTCCATGGCTAATTTTGGTGTTGAGTATTATTTTACACAAGTTGATGAGATATCTCAAGCTTATGACATTCCCTATAAGCCTTTGTATGATTCTTATCAACCTTGTCATGATCCTTACCAACTCCAATATGACCCTTATCAACCTTGTCATGATTTTTATCAATCTTATAAATAGCCTTCTTAGTACCTTGCTCCTCCTAGTCAACCTAGTCACTTATCAAATAAATCCAATCTAATTTTTGAGTGTACTCTCTTGGGCTATGAGAATTGCATGATATATATTGACACACAAAGGGGACATGGTCAATATATTCCCAATAATCTCATTCATAATGTGAGAGATGCATTAGAGCTGGTTAAAAGAGAGTGGGCACCTATTGAGAGAGCAAATTGGGAAAGGATCCCAAGTGAGATAATAGATGTGAGTGGCTTGGTTTAATCCTTAGATGATAAGCTAAGAACTCATGAGGAATAGTCTCACCAAATATATCAACCCTCATATCCACCTCCCCAAGATTGCTATCAGTTATACTTAACCCCTACTCATGAACCCAATTAAGCTTATCAAAGTCATATTTTTCATAATTAGCTAGAAGAGAGAGTTTGAAAGACAAACTTTATTTTTGAATAAAATATTGATAATCAAATTGATTTGGCCAATAAGTAGATGAATCAATCCATTTCATCAACAAAGGAAGTGGAACCTAAGACCTCATTTCCCTCTCCCATTACATTCTTACCTCAAGAAGAGACTTCTAGATAGGAAATCCTAAGTTGGAGACAAGGTGGAGAATCCAAGCCTAAGGAGATCCAAAGTTTCTTGAATAATTCATCCACTCCTCAAATTACATCACTACCTCAAGAAGAGACTCCTAATATCAACATCCTAAGTTGGAACAATGTAGTGGAATCATGGGAAAAGAAAGGGAATAAAAGCATTGATAAAGAGTGTGAAGTTGAGAAATAACTTGATCTTATGCAAGTCCTTTCCACCATTCCTCAATAGACCTCTTGTTTTTCATATCAACCCTTTTTTATTCCTTATCCTCATGAATATTCCTATCAACTTCAAGAGACACTTTTACAATAGAACCTTGCCAAAAAAATTGAAGAGTTAGAGTTGAGAATGAAATTATTGAGTCAAGGTGTGATGGAAGCTTTAGATCCAAAAGAAGATCATATGCTTAAGCACACCACATCTAACCTTCCTCAAGAGATTCCTATAGTTAAATCAAATTTCAATGAAGATATTGTCAAATGGAAGGAATAAAACTAAGCTATTTTAGCCCAAGGTATACCTCCCCTTCCTCAAGAACTCCTAAAAAGACCCCCTATAATTCATTCTCAATATGATGTTGAGTTCTATGTGCCACCTCCACCAACTAGTTCATATTGTCCTCACCCCATCACCCTTTGCTTTGATGGATATATGGTATGGGAATCTAAAGAGGAGCATTTGGTTGAGAATAATTCTAAACTTTTGATTGAAGAAAATGTAACACCTTGGCAGCCTCATTGGGCAAAGTCACCTGATTACAAGATGCGTAGTCTTGGCATCACCAAGAAGGAGAAGGAAATTAAGGATATTGAATCCATTTAAAACCAAAATTAAATTATAATAGTTAATATACAACCTAAGAATCCTCAAGATTTTTCAAAATTTGAATAAAAATTGAGTCCTTGTGTTGAGTCTTCTTGTTGTGTAGATAATGAAGAATGCCTTCCTTATGTCAAAGAAGAAATCTTGGATGAAGTCCTTTTGGATTCTAAAGAAGAGGATGAAAGAGATTATCTTGTTTTTTTCCTTCATGATGCTGATCAAAGAGGAGATAAAGACTTTTGGGAGTAATTTGTAAGCATTTTCAATGAGTTTTAGTCTCTCAAAGGGTCTAAAACTTCCTTAGAGCTGATTGCAAGTGATGATAAATAAGATGAAAATTTTCAAAATATCATAGAAAAGCCACAAAAAATTTCACCTCAGCCTTTAAAGGTCAAAACAAGATTCTATTGGCCTTAATCTTCCAAGAAACAAGAAACTACTCCTCTTGAAATCATGCCTACAAATAAGATACAAGTTGATCATGAGATGAAGAGTGGGCAACAGTATGAGGTATGTGTACAAATTCAAGAGGAATACATTTACACTGGAGACCTGTTTAAGAATGATCTACTTGAGAGAAGATCAAATGAAGTGCTAAGGAATATGTCTGATCTACCAAACATCCAATCCAAGGAGCAACATGCTTGGAACTATGATTCATCTGATGAAGAAGAAGATTCAAGGAACTTTCATTTTGATCCTAGAAAGGAAGTATGCTTAATTACTAGTTGTGCATAGTTTTTTGTATTCTATTTTCCCTAAATGATTTAAGCACGCGTGTGTGTTTGCTTTACTTTGTGTGTGTTCTTTGTTTTGTGTGGTTAAGGTAATTAGTTGTCTTATCTTGGTCAAAGCCTTGTTTTCAAGTGTTAGCTCTTCTTTTTTTGTTTTAGACTTTAAATGACTCCCTAAGCCCATGGATAGGATAAGGCTATTAATCTTTAGTATAGAAAGCATACTAACCTTATGAGTCACCAATTTGTTGACCAAATTTGACCCTTTAGGTCAAATTAGGACTCATATAGGTAAAAACTTTATCTTTATATGTTTTATGGGTCTAATATTTTGTCATAGGGCATGTTATTTTATATTTGATGTAATTTAATGCCTTGTTATTCTTAGTCATAGTCTAATTAATCTATATGTCTTTTTGAGTCACTTAGTAGGCATTTAGGGGTCATAAATGCAAGTGGCATAGTTTTTTATGTGTCAAAGTGTCTTAATTTTATTCAAACTTCCAAGAGGTTATATTCCCTATCAGGAATGTCAGTCTTATCTAAAACTTATAGGTTATCTAACTAAAAATCAAGAAACCAACTGAAAAGGAGGTGTTTGGCACTTATGCAACCCATAAGGGAGCATGACATTGAATAAGGTTTGGGTATTACTCTTCATCCTCTTAATACTCATATCAATGATTGACATTCACCAGAAGTGCTAAAAAAGGTCCAAAACTATTCTACTCCTTATTTGCCCTTCTAGACACATATAACTAGTCACTAGGTTTATGCTTGATATGACCAGTTGGAGAAGTTACAGGTTAAAAAACTTTTAGAGGTGAAATTAAAATTATAGAGATAAATTTACATAAATATATTTTGAATATTGGTCAATTTTGCTTTATGAATCATCTCTAACAAGTTGACTATGTTTTTATGCTGATTGTTTCTTACACCCTATAGGTTTTGATCTTGTATGGATAGTTATGTAAAATATAGTTTCTAAGATTGATTATAAATTATTTTGGATCTCTCATATAATTATATATATGCTTGGTTTCATGTTTTAAGGTATTTTGATAAGCCAAGCATCTCAAGTTACAAGAGAAGACACCTTTCTATGTTACAAATAGGTTTCCACCATTTGTAGACTATTCATGATTTGGTAGTGATTATAGGGGAGGATAGTGAGTTAATTCTTAGGTTTAAAATGTTATCTTGATCTCCTTACATTTAAATCTCATCATCCAAATAAATATTCCATTATTTGGTAGTCATATGCAACATATATAGTCAGGCATCATGAATGTGCGTCTGCAAGTGCCATGGAGAGAGAGAGAGTATCACATTGAAATGAAGCTAACTTGACTTGATATAAGTATTTATAGGTTGGAAGGGATCCATTTTAACAGTTTAAAGAGATAAAATTAATGTTAAAGGTTCATATTCCATGTTTATGATTCATGTTTCTCACATATACTACCTCCATACAACTCAAAATACACCTATATGTGCCCTAAAAGAAGATGACATATGGGAAAATACATACTTGAGTGCCTTCTAAATATTCAAGGTTTAAAAGAACCATTTTAAAAAATTGGAAGGGACTAGGAGTGATCAAATGATTGCATATCATGTATTTTTTGAAAAATATTTACATTGTCTACCTATGCATTAGAATGTCCACCTACAGGGGGTATCACAGAGAACTGTGGTGTCATACTGAAGTGTTGAAAAATGAGTTGGAACTCTTCTTGGAACCCTAACATGTTGAAGATATCCTAAAATACATGTTTGGTATGTCAAGTGGGTAGATAAGGAGTGAAGAACCCTTCAAAGCTCAAATGACTATTTTCATGAACTTTTCCCTTAAAATGAATAAAATAGAGCACTTGGCATTTCTATGGATGTCATATGATAAGGTTTCCAAAGGATTTGAGGCTTATACATGTTCAAACCTTGTAGATTCCACATAGGAGGAGATATATACAAAGGTTTAAGGGTATATGACTAGTTAATGTTTGTTATTGAGTAGCCCAAAGTTGCATTTTTATGCACTAAACTCAATCAGTATCATCTACAGGTTTTTGACCCAAAAAGACCCCTTCACCAAAGGCTATAAAAATAGACTATGTTTCCATGACTGAAAGGTTATAATTAGTTGGAAGGAACATTTATGATCTAATTATCATTTAAAGAAGATGATATAATGATTTTTTGTCCTATTCACACCTACAGGTGCCCATTCTTTTGAAAATGTTCACCTATAATTGACTGTGAACTTCTATACCATCCATAACAAGGAATTAAGTAGAGAAACACTTACATTTATCTAGATAAGATGATTCCAAGTGTATTAAGAGATTAAAATGTTATGTAAAACCTTTTCCAAAAAAATCTTCTTATACAAGGTCTTACTCATTCCAACACAGTTGATTATGTTTGATTGAGAGAGGCAGTAAGCATAAAAGGTGATAATTCTTAATGTTGGTATTGTCCAAACATGAGTGAACAGGTAAAAATCATTGATATATTATATTTTAAGGTTTAAAATTATCCCATACATTTCTTTCAAGTATATTCCATCCTAAAAAACCTACAAGTACAGTGCCTTGGAGTAGAACATAGTCAAAAGTTACACTCAGACTTGACCAGTCAAAGTGTGAGGAGAAAGCATAAGAGGTTGAAGTGATGGGAAAGATAAAAAAATTAAACATGACCAAAATATCCTAGTGACACTCTCATAATGGATATATAATAAGTAAGAGGGTCTAAACAAGCAACACACCATCCATATGAGGAAACCTTGCACACAGTCTGCCTTTTGCATAATATGTCTTAGAATTTGAGGGAGTTATAAGGTCTAACAACCTGAACAAGGGATTAATTTTTGTGGATAAGGTATTTGAAACTTATGGAATCTCCTCCAATTATTATTTGGTCTAATAAAATAAGGTAATTTCCCTCTATTTTGTCTCAGATAGAGGGCACTCCCTTTGTGCATAAACCTTGCATTTATTAGAAAAGGTCATAAAGGAATGAACCAGGAGCTGGTTGAACCTTGAAATGAGGTTTGTAAAGTTTAATAATAAATAATAACACATAATAAAATATTCCTAAAGGATTGAAGGTACATATATTAGTCCAAACCTATAAGGGTTACAGTTAGGCCTATTAGGTAGGGTTTAAGCCTAAGGCCAAATAGGAGGTCAATTCAAATTATAGAATTAAGTAATCATTATAATGGATTGGAGAATATTAATATGGTATTTTAATATGTGTACAAGATTTCACCTTGTAGATAAAGCACAAGGAATCCATCTTTGGTGTTTTAAGACAACTCAGGCCTATGCAAAGTGGAGAAACAAGCTTGATGGGAGAAGTTTGGAAGCTTGTATTTACTCAAATGATTTGCATGGAGATTCAAGGGGTTATGATGAGTTGGATAAATTCCTAAAAAATCATTTTGTGGCATTATTTTCCATGTCCAATGTCACATATTCATGAACAATCCTTAAGGATAAGAAGGACCTCAAACCCTTGGAAATGACCTAGTGAAGGAAATGAAGATGGTGAGCTATAAAAACGGGATGGAATGAGCATGAAAGTATATGGATATTACATAGGACTCTCAAAATACCCTTTCTATCTAATTTAGGCATTCCCTATCTATACAGATAGGGTACAAAATTTCTTTTTTGACTATTTTGTGCATTGTGTAAGATCTAGGAGGTTTCAAGAGATGAAATAAACTTTGGAAGGAAGCTTGAGACTTAAGATAATTACCATTTCCATTTCATGCTTTATAAAATATCATAATTTCCTCAATAAGAGATCTCATCTTAGCCAATCAATACTGGCAAAGTGAGTAAGATAGTGAGAAGTGTGAGAAATTCAAGTGGAAGCCTATTTAAGGTGTACTTGAGAAATATAAGGCCATAGAGGATCTTACCAAGTGTCATCCACTCACTTATATGTGTTTTCATGATAATATTAAGTTAATTTTAAGTCCAAGTGTGAGGACTAGCTGAAAAAGGAATTTCTTCGACTGTAGGCAATGATGGCTCACTTTCAGAGGGATCTAGATGATTAGGAATGTAACCAATGAATGAAGAAACATGTTTGAAACCACTCCCTCTCAGTCCAATCATTAGACTTGTCCATAGTTATTTTTGGGATGTTCAACTAGGGGTGAATGATGGAGATAATATTTTGAGCCAGTAAAGGGAATTTCATGCCCCATTTCAAGAGTTTCATGCCTTGGATTGACACTTGTTCTTCCTAAATTTGCATGATTAGTTTCACATTCTTTTTTTATGCACATGTAACTCATTTTCTCAGCTTGACACTTGCCCTTGTGACCTTTGGACTTCTTTCTTCTCTTCTCTCTCTCAAGTTCTATAAGAACTATCCATTTTGGCCTTTGTAAAATATGCTCCACCTAAGTATGGAAAAGCCCTACTTATTTACATATCATGGATAAATAAATAATACTAATTTTAACTCTTATATTACTATTCATAGTGTTTTCACTTAAATGATTGATCTTACTTAGTGATGAATGTTGTTTCCATAGCATTATTGTCTCATTCTCTTACCTATTTACAACTTTAAAGCTTCTTCTTACAGGTCATGTGAAGTGTTATATGAAGTGTCTAGGTTGAGTGAGTTAGTCTATTCAAATAGTGCCATTATAAGCATTTTAGTTAGTCTTGCTATCCTAAACATTCATCAAAAATTCATAATGAAATACTGATGTGAGAAGATTCAGATTAGAGAAGTGTATGCCTAGTTAGTCTCTTGGTCTCATGTGTGACATACAACTGGTTAGTAGTCATCAATCAATTTGGTGTATCACCACCTTTAGGATAGTTCACTTTCAGTTTTCTCTCCCTTTTCCTTGAAAGCATAGGTGTAGTAGTGATATACAAGTGGTACATCAAGGGAGCTAGCCCTATCTAGAGATTCATCTCATCCTTAGGCTATCCATAACCTAGAGGTGTTTGAATTGTGCCACTTATATGAGGATATCTAAGAAATATCATCAAAGGGTGAAAATCCAAGTGATAACAGTGTCATGAGTCAAATACTCTCCTGGGTGATTGGCTGAGATGGTAAAATGATTAGACATTTTAGGAGGTGGTATATGGGAAGATGAATTAAGACTATCTAGGTCTATGAAATTGGCCTCTAGTAAATCAATAGAAATTCTTTGCCTTTGTCTTTTTTGGGAACCAAATCTAGGTTAAAGTGTTAGTTATAACTTTTGTACTTAGCCTCTAAATGTTTATAATGTTTATAGGGCTAAAAATATCCATTGATTATGACCTCCTTACATGAATTATAGAGCTTGATACACTAGTGAAAGTTTGAAGGGATTGCATGAATTACTTGTATCTAAGGTCTTCCCAGAAGTAAATTATATAATAGGTTAAGGTCTAACACATGGCAAGGTGTATCATAGGTCAAAGGCCCAATAATAACAAGTAAGCTTATGGTGCCTTGTGATTCTTACTCTTCATTGTCATAGGCCTTGATGGTAATTGTCTTCAGTTGGAGATTGGTTGTTTTATATCCAAGATGCTTGATGAGCTTTAGAGGCACAATATTTAGGCCTGATCAATTATATATGAGGACATGTTTCACCTTATGTTTCTCTATGATAACTTCAATTTATAATGTATTATTATGTAGAGGTCTAAGGGATGACATATCACTTTAGTCAAAAGTCAACTTTTTTTTGGGGCTAGATGTCCAACCAAAGCTTGGAATTTATTAAGGGTAATGTCATTTAGAACTTGGGATTTGCCTAATAACTCTATTAAGATGTTCTTTTGGACAATTGATGTATGCAAAAAATTGAAAATACAAATTTGATCAGGTGTTTTATGAAGTTGTTCCACAATATTAAATGCATTTTACCTCACAATGGTATATGGCATGTTACTAGCACGGATAGTGGGTTGAATGGGTTTGGTGGTAGGTGGATATGAGCTGGGAAAGGTAATCTTTGACCACTGAGTTGTGAATGTATAATCAGGATTAGGTACATAACCATTATTGCCAAGAAATGATGATGGAGTGGGGATATTTATGATAAGTCTCACTTGCTAGTACACTTGAATGTGGTCATAGGGAAATGATAAGTCATTGGTATAAGGTCAAATAATAGTAATCCTTGGTTATTGGTATGCATATTTTTGGTTATAGGTCAAGGAAGGATCATTGGGATAGATCAGTTAATTGAAATTATTTGGCAACAATCCTATTTTTTTAGTACTTGGTCTTGGGTTAATAGTGATGGTGGAAATGTGACCTCTTGTAATATAACCTACAACTTTATTGTAATCATGTGTAAATGCATGGTAAGTCTATTAGTCATTATAATTTCTATGTCCTTGGTTCCATCCATTCAATTGACATTATTGTTATTTCTATTGGAATTATTAATGTGGCTATTGATACTATTATTACTGTTGATCTAGCCTTTATTGGGGCTATTGATTATTATTGTTATGTTGCAGAAAAGGGTTTTAATAGATTCCTAAGCTTTGATTGCTTATAGATCTCTATTATCAAATGTAATATCCCCATTTTCTAACATATTTTTAATGAGGCATTTGATCTACACACAATGACGTAAATTATGTCCATGAACATGATGGTATTCATAGAATGCATTCTCCCTATACCAATTCAGATAGGGAATACCCTCAAAATAGTGCTTTAGAATGGGCGAACTAATTAGATTGGCTATGGATAGATTGAAAAACATGGCTTAAATGGGTTCTTCAAGGTCACTGAAGACTCGATGAGTAGAAAAAATTCTCCTTGGAAGAAGGGTTTGCAAAGGTAATGGTTGTTGTATTTGTTGAGTTGGTCTAGGCTATTATGAAGGCTATGCTTGATGATGAGGAGTAAGCTACATGTACAATGTGGATTGAGAAAATAGTGCTTGAATCATTTAGAGATGAAATGACTTGGTTACTTCATTAACAACAACATTCTTTTTGTAGTTGAATTATTTGGATTTTTCATAATTACTAGCCTGGGTTGGTGCAGATGCTTGTGTTTGGATTTGGATTTGGTTTTGATTTTGGCTTGTTCCTTAATTTTGGTTCTAATTTTTATTCAATGAGGTTAATTTGATAATCCCTTTGTTAATAAGGTCCTTTTTAATTAGTAAGACTTTTTTGATGATCTATTTGAAGTTATGTCCACATTGAAGCTCCAAATGATACGATATCTCATTTTACAAGTTTTTAGTAAACATAGTGGTTAATTATTTATCTAGTAAGTTATGAGTGAAGTATATTTAAAGAGCTCTCCATCCTTGTAGATATCTTGCAAAAATTTTACAAACTTTCTACTTGGCTTGAGTTAGATCTACCAATTAAATCCCATGTTCGATATTATAAGAGAAATGCTGTAAACATTTGTTTAAGAGGTCATCAAAATTAGATAAAAAATTATTTGGCAATTTTAAGAACCACTCCAAAGCCTATCTTTCTAGACTCTAAGAAAACAAGAGTAAATAAATATCATTTTAATCCATTGGATAGAAAGCAATAAATAATTCTGTCAAATAGGCCTTAGGGTCTCCTTTACCCTTATCAAATTTTGGTGGATCGTATCCTAGAAGAAATGATATATTAATATAATTCATGTTTAATGGGTAGGAACACACATCATCTAGCTTGAAATTTTTGGTTTATTTTCCTTCTTGAATGATGGCAATTACATCCTTTATTTGTTATAGTTTTTGTGCCAAGAAATTAGATGGAACATTTGCTAGAGGTGGAGATTGGGCATTCAAAGGTGGATACCTTGACCAAGTATAATGGAGGAATGGTTTGTTGTGGAATGTTGGTTTTTTTAGGGAACTAACCAAGAATATGCATAAGGAATAGGAATAATTTGTTGAGTTTGAGTAGGGACTTGTTTTTGACTAGTCAAACTTGGCTAAAAAGGGAAACTTGTTGTGGACAAAGACCCCATCATTGAATCTATGGCACATTTGGAATGAAAGGTAATTGTTGCCTAATTGGTAATTTTGTGACATCATCACCTCTTTGTTGTGTGAACACCTATTGTAAATGAGATATTTGTTAGATTTCAACATTTGCCGTTGACCAATAGACACATATTGTTCATTAAATAATGTTTGTGATTGAAAAGGCATGTTGGTCTATAACTATTGAGGTATACTTGTCACTACCTAATGAGGTGGAACATTTACTGCCCCTATTAAGGTGGTAGAATATTTGATCTTTATTGTAGTGGTATATTAGATTGCTCTTGTTGTGGAATTCTAGTCATCACTTGTTAATGTGGAGTAGCATTCATCATATTTTGTTGAGGCAAAGCACTAGTCTACACTTGATTACTTAATCCCTATGGTTGCATGCTTGGAAAAGTAGCTAGTTGAGGATTAGAGATAACTTGTTATGGTTAGGGAATAGTAGTTCTTTCCCCTTGCTATTTTGAACCACTCATCATATTAACTAAAGGCACTTGTTACAGATTAGTTGTTGGTTTATTTAAACCACTTTGGCCTAGTTTGGACAACACTTGCATGTTATACACTATTTTTGGCACATTATTCTATGTAGAATCAATAGACACTTATTTAATAGATGGGGAATTGAACATTTCACTAACTGGAGTGATTTATGCAAATGGGTCTATACCCAAATTGTTTTGACCTATAAATTCAATTAATACTCTTGTTGATGGAGCTAAATCAATAAGTGGAGCATTTGACATGACCATGTTATTAAAATTTCACACAATATTTAAATAGGTTTGATATGCTATTTACATTTGTATAAAGTCATAATCCATGAGGCCATTTCCTTTAACAAGCATATTGGGATTTTTATATGACATCAACATGAGCACCTTAGGATTTCTAGGAGAGGCCTATTCAATGGTCTAATTGTAAGGTATGTTGAAAGGAACTCTAACTAGACTAGAATAATTTTCATGGGGGAAGTCTACTGGAAACTTAGCCCCTACCTCCATGACTCTGACTAAAAACTCATCCTTATTTTCAAGCTAGTGATTATGAAACAAATAAGGATCATATGTCAATGACATAGTAACATAATACAATATTTTTTTATCTTGTTCTACAACCAAAGGTAAGCTAGCAAGATATAATGTTGTTTACTCTTGGTCCTAATTCAAATAAGGAGGTATGTTAACCAAATAATGGGATAAGGGATCTTGGATTTGTTCCCAATATTGAGTATTATAAGAAAGTTAAGGATCTGTCTTATAAATGACATTGTTACCATAGAGGTCTTAAACAAATTCATCTTATGTGACCACATTATCATAACATGGATTATACATAGCTCCACTATGAATTTAGTGAGACATATCCAAATTAATGATGAATGTTTCATAGAAAAAACCTAGAGTTATTTAAACTCTTAAAAACAATATTCAAAGGATAAACAATCCAAACTTGTTCTAACTTGGTCTAAGGATGGAGCTGTATCTCCAAAAGGCTTGTGATAAATTTGGTCTAGGATAGTATATTGTCAAATGTCTTAAACAAATGGTCAAGTGGATGAAACATAAAAATGCCAAACTTAGGTATAAAGTATATCAAACAAGTCTAATATAATTCTAATGAGACAAAGGTTGCTAGGTATTTTGGAAAACAAAGCACAAAAGCTAGGCTCAAAAAAAGAATTGCCAAGTCTTTTAGAAAAGGCACAAAAGCTAACTTTAAACAAAATAAGGTCTAAAAGACAAGAGATTTAATGTAACAAATTTGAAACACTTTGACACAAACTAGGCATTTATATTTAGACACACACTTGTTCATTTGGAAAAATACATGGAATAGTAGGCATATGGAAGATAGACTACTTCATCAAATCTAGGCACAAAAATAGTCTTTAAATGGAGAAAGAAATTAGCCTAATTTACACAACACAAAAGTGAATGATGAACACCTAAGCCAAAAATACATAAGACATAGGTATAAACCAATCAATGTTTGTATTTAAACTTGTCAAGTCTAATTTAAAACTTAATTTAGAAGACTAGGATTTTTAAAATAACAACAAGCTAGACAAGAAAAAATAGCATAATGGTACTAGGTATAGACCTAAAAGGCACACATGGTTTTCAAAAATGTAATTAGTATTTTAGACACAAGGCAATAAGTCTTTAAAACAATTTAGGAAATGTAATGACATTAGCATACTCTAAATATATGGCAAATGCTTTGTTTCAAGACTTACAAGGCACAAGATTTGGAATGAAATGGGTAGTGTAATGACACCCTTTTCAATCAAGTGACACACACAAATAAAGGTTTTGATAAATGAAAAGGTTTGATATCAAATGCATGGTGTAATGTTTCTTCAAAAAAAGGAGTGATGTAAAGATAAGATTCATTTTTGGACATGGCACAACAAACAAATAGTTTTTGACTCAAGACCATGTAGGTAAGAAGGACAAAAATGACAAAAACACCTAAGTATAATGTCTTGAATCCTAAAACTGATAGGTTCCATCCTACTGTCAAATTCTATATATATACTTGCTCTTAAGAGGTTTTTAAATTATTAATAAAAAAACTAAAATCACATGAAAAGTAAGGTTTTTAGTCCCCCTCGTCTCTCTAAATTTTGTATGACAGCATGGAATTTTGGGCTACCTACCCTACATCAACAATATGTCCATGGTAAGTGGGGTTATCTAAACTATCAACTTATGCTCATTTCTAGATGATTCCATATGTGTGACAAATACTAGGGAATAATAATGTCATTTAGATCCACCTCAAATAGCTTTTTGTGAAAAGGTATTATCCTTTTCATAACTACTACATCTATCAATTTCTCAGTGTATTGCGATATCTGAGTTTCCCATACATTCCAAGGCCAAGTACCACCAATGCAACTTGTTCAACTGCTCAAACAAGCATTCAAGTGGATCAACCTCAATTTATATACCCGACCATAGAGTGGAGTTTGTACGATGCTTGAAGATGAATCCCTATGTCAATACACCCCTAAAGATCTTGTGAGGGAGTATGAGCTCCCATCCATAAGCCAAAATACATGAAATAAAGAAAGTGGAAGCACTTTAAGGTCATTTTTGGGTTACCCAAATAACTTGGATTTTGGGGAGGGCCTTAACAACTTTACTTAGACACTTTTGAAAAAAATTGACAAATATAAAGAGTGAGTGTTTTTTATCACCCAAGTTCCCTTAAGGGGATGGGGTGAGAGCATACATGTGATACCCATTTTTCTAAACAAACACTCAAACAACAAACATAAAATTAAAAACTCTTATGAGTATTTAACTAAAGTGAGACTTCATTTTTATAACACCAAATTAAATATGTCATTAAGTTTATCCCCTTGGTGTTATGTGAAAAATTAAACCAAAAAAATTAACTCAAGCAAAAATATTTTTAAAACATCAATTTTTAAATGTGATTTTTTCAACTTAGAGTGTTTTAAAATGTCTTATCTTGGTCTTTGGGTCCTATAAAAAGTGTTAGGGAGTTTTCTTGTTTCTTGGAAAAAGTGATATTCCTAAAAGTTAGCTCAATAAGACACAAAAATCAATCTTAAACTATAAAAATCTATAAGAAACAAATTATAAGGCTACCCTACAAAGTCAATGTTAAAAATAAAATTGAACACATAAAAACATAAAAGCCAACAGTCAGTATTTTGATCATAACATATAAAATATGTATCATTTTTTCATGAAATTTTTGATGTTTGTCATAGGTTCAAGATTTAGACTTTTAAAAAATTGTAGATCAAATTATTAAATGATGGAATGCTAACCTTAGACTGTTCTGATACCAAATTGATGACCTGACCTTGGACTGCTCAGATACCAAAATTGATGTGCTGTTATTAGTCTGCTCTAATATCTTTAAAAAAATGATATACTGTGGCCAACTAGAACAATAACAGGTGTATCATGTCCAAACATCATCGTAATAACAGACAATACATCTCCACATAATGCCTGCCTCTGTTCGATTGCTGTCAAATGGGAACTAATTCGCAAGGACACCCAAATGCATGATTCCTGGAATCATTCTAAATAGCAAAGGTGTGGTAGCCAGGAAAAAAGCTATTGTTCCCAATAGTAAGAGATATAATTTTCCCTCAACTAGATGAAGGTTTGAGGAACGACTCAAGAGAACAAAAGCAAACTCTACAATCTAGGCCAAAGAAATGCCAACAAAGAAGGAAGTCCTAATGCTGTACCAAAAACCTTTCACAACAACAGTGACCACAACTGGCTTTGTAATGATTACCAATATCACAGATGCTAACAGTAAATCTATATGATTCCATAGGAACTATACATGAATAAGCATTCCAATATTGGATAGAAAGAGAGCAACAAACAAATTATGTATGGGTTCCACTTTTCATGGCAACTACACAAGCCTTTTGCTTCATATATTCTCTTGATTTCTAGAAAGGGAATAGTTGCTCATCTCCTTCAAAACAACAGCCTATCAAGTTCACTAATATTTTATGTCTAACTCTTTCAACGCTGACTGCTTCAGCCATAAGCTGCCTGGCATCCAACCTAGATTGTTTCAAAAAATGTTTAATAATGATCCAGTGATTATATATAACAAAACAATGTCTTCTATACTCACACTGTTAATCTCACGTCTGAACGATGTTTCATATGACGACCAAAATTTGGAGACCACATTCCACGCAGGCTCTTCCTTAACCAAATAGAATAATATATAAAACAAATAAAGAAACACATGCTTTGTTAATACATAGTCTCATCTATATTACAACACTAATGGCTTGGTCTAACGACAAGCCAATCCTTCTACTAGCGTGAGGAGTGGGGTTCGAATCCCCTCCAGATAAATCACCAACATTCCTATCAATAACTTGATTCAAGTCCAGATTGCCATATCCAAATTGACCGCAGATAATTTACACAAGAAATAATTTCTCTTATTTTCATTATACAAACATACATACCTACACAGGCCAAAAAGGCTTTGTGTCTTATATTCAGACCTTCTCTCACCAGTTCCTCCATGGTCTGCATTCTCAACAAGCATACAAATCCTTACATTCTCCTTTTTCCTAGTTTTTTTCTAAGATCTTTTTGTTCTATTTTTCCACGTCCCTCTTATCCTCCTTCTTTTTCCTCTTCTCTAACCTCTACGCTCAATTTGGGCTCAGGATTAAACAAGAAACAATTTTTAATTTTTAACAATATACTAAGGTTGAAATATTTTCAACCATTCCTCCCTTATTTCCTCAACAGCCCCAACAATTATTTTTTTTATCTTTTCAATTTTTACTTTTGACAATTACAATTACTCCTCCTTAGATAACATTTTGGAGGCAAAATATACTAATTAGAATTTGAATTTAATCATCCCAACGTAACCACGTCTTGCCAAGAAAATGAATGTAGATGCTCTTGCATCATACTCTCCCTCTAGAAACAATTTGAACCTTAGTTCAAATGAACTGCTACCTCGAGGCACTAGTCTTCACTATATTCTTGGATCCTAAGGTCTTGTTGCCAATAACAATGCTTGTCTTTGTTTGGAATACTCTTTATCTTTCATTTTACTTTTCTTCCTCTTTAGATATGTCCTTCTCATTTCTTTCTCAGCTACCATCTCCCGCTTCCATACTTATTCATCTTCATATGTGTCTCCAAAAGTTTCATCTTCCATACCTGCATACAAAACATTCAAAGCAACCTTAGAATCAAAATCTTTAGGCCATGAAGCCTCTTGGCTGCCTTCACATTCTTGCTCCTTGATCAAAACTGCCTTTGCCTCTTCATTCTTCTACTCTTTTCTTGCTTCACTCTTCCCAATGGTGTCTTCATCATGGTTTGTGCCTATATGTATCTCTCTTGAAGAACTAAAGAGCTCTTCCAACATTCTTATTTCTTCCTTTAGTGAGCTCTCATCTATCTCACTATTCTCTTCATCAAATTTGGGCTTATCACTCACAAGTATTACTTGTCCTTTACCTCTTATCTCATCTCATCTTAGCTCTTGCCTCAATTCATTTTCCATCTAATCAATGGTGCCACCATGTTGATATGTGCCTCTACACAACTCTTTTGGAGGATTCAACAACTCTTCTATCCTCTTCAACTCTTCACTCAACACAAGCTCATCCAAATCTTCATGTCCTATATCAAATTTAGGACCAAATTGTCTTTCATCCTCTATAAATACATTCCTCCACTCTATGGTTTCTTCATACAAGTTAACTTCATCATTATCAATACACTCATCAAATACAATTGAAACACCCTTACCTTGTGTCTCCTTTCTCTCTTCAATCTCTGCTTGAAGCCATCTTGTTTGTTCTTTGTTTTCAATGAGGCATTGATTTGCTGTATACCCATCTTTTTCCTCATTAACCAACCATTTGGAATTCTCTCCTTGCTGCACATTAGTTTTCATAGACATTTTCCATTCCTCATTTTCCATAAAGATATCACTAAATGATTCAAAAACATCACTATCCCATTCATTGCAAGCAATTGACTTACCTTTCATCTTTGTATCCTCAGGCTCTACCTCAGTATTCTTTGAGAAGTTTTCTTTCTCACCTTTAGCTATCCATACCTTCTTCATAGCTTTAGGATGACACTTGTTCAATTTACCAACCAATTTCTGCTCTTTGACATCTTCATGTTGTCTTGTTTGATAGCTGGCCTTGTTTGCTTTGCATTCTACCTCTTCCTTCATGATTTGTATTTGCTTCTTTCTTGAGTCATCATCTTGATTGAGCTTTGTGTCTTTCGTTACATTTTTTGATCCCTTGAGCCATTTTGGTACCACATAGCCATGGTCTATTGCTGGATTTGAAGGCTTGTTATTGATCTTCTTCATCTCCATCTGTACAGCAATAGTCTTACTCTTATATGCATGTGCAAAATCAGAATTTGAACTTATTTTTACCTCTTCAATGGCTTGATGTTTAGCCATACTTTTCCTCATAGTTTCCTTGCTTGCATTCAATTTATTTAGGTGTGTTTCTTTCCTTTGTTCTATTGGAATGTTTTTCAAGTTATCATAGTATTCTATACCCTCTTCTTCATTGGCATGATGATGGACTTCCACTACTTCCTTGTGGAATTTTACAACCTGTTCAATAGCTATTCCATAATTAAGTGGATGAGAAAAATCAATACTATAATTCACCTTTACCTCCTTGATGGGCTGCTTCATGGTTTTCTTTATTTGCATGGCTTCTTTGATTGCAATATCCTCTTTTGTGCATAGTTTTTCACTTGCTTCTTCAAGATACTCCATGGCATCATGGAATGCAATTTCCTCCTCCATCTCAACATCTTTCTCATGCATTAACCAATGCAACTCTTCTTTATCATCAACAACAAACTCTCTTCTCTTTCTTGCACATTCACTTGTGCACTTGGTGTCTTCTCTTGCACCAATCTCTTCATTCTTCAAGGCCTTTCTCTTGACCTTCATAAGGTTGCTCATACCTGCAATGACCCATGCAAAGACAACATTAGATATAAAAATAAGAGACCACAAAGTCCCTATGAATGTTATCTTCACCAACACTCTCATCTTCTCAAGTGCTCTTCCTGGCACTTCATCTTTTCTTTCTTCTCTTCTCTTGTTCTCTACAATGAGAACCTTCTTTACAACTTCTTTCTCTTGTTGCTCACTTGGAAACCTACTCATCATCTTGCCTCTATGGGCTTCTCTCTTCTTGGCAATCTCATTTTGCCTTCTTCTCCTCTTCCTTAGGAGATCTATTAGCCACTTCAACCTCTTCCTCATTGGCCATACCCATACTTTCTTATTTGATTGCATCCCAGACTCAAACATACTTTTAATCTTAGCTAAATCTTTCCACAAACTAGCAATATCTTTATCAAAGTCAACATTAGTCATACCTTTCTTCTTTGGGGTGCTTGTTTTATTCTTGGTACTCTTATGTACCTTGCTGCTCTGTAGTGTCTTCAATAATACTTCCATTTCTGAGATCTTCACCCAAGTCTTTTCCACCTTGGTCTTTTGATCCCTTGTCTCACCCAAGCCTTTTCTCCTTGACTGGTCTTTTGGCAATCTCCTTGATCTCACCTAGGCCTTTTGCATCCTAGTCTTTTGATCCTTTTCTCAATCCTACCACAATTCTTTATACAACACTTCAACAAACACAAATCACAAATCCAATGCTTACCTTACTTTGAATCTTTCTCTTGAGCATTCACTTGCTCTTCTTCTAGAGATTCTCTTAGCTCTTCACTAAGCCTTCCTTGGCTTCTTCTCCTCTTAAGCCTCAATGGCTTGACTGCCTTCCTCTTCACCTATTTGCTTTTCAACACAATAAACTTAAATCAAATATCAAAGGTCATACATACCTTTCCTCAAAAAATCCCAAGAGCTTTATGCTCTGATACCAAAATGATGGAATGCTGACCTTAGACTATTCTGATACCAATTTGATGACCTGACCTTGGATTTCTTAGATACCAAAATTGATGCGCTGTTATCAGTCTGCTCTAATATCTTTAAAAAAATGATATACTGTGGCCAACTAGAATAATAGAAGGTGTATCATGTCCAAACATCATCCTGATAATAGACAATACATCTTCACATAATGGCTACCTCTATTTGATTACTGTCAAATGGGAACCAATTCGCAAGGACACCCAAATGCATGATTCCTAGAATCATTCTAAATAGCAAAGGTGTGGTAACTAGGCTAAAAGTTGTTGTTCCCAGCAGCAAGAGATATAATTTTCCCTCAACTAGATGAAGGTTTGAGGCACGACTCAAGAGAACAAAATCAAACTCTACAATCTGGGCCAGAGAAATGCCAACAAGGAAGGAAGTCCTAATGCTGTACCAAAAACCTTTCACAACAACAGTGACCACAACTAGCTTTGCAATGATTACCAATATCACAGATGCTAACATTACATCTATATGATTCCACAGGAACTATACATGAATAAGCATTCCAATACTAGATAGAAAGAGAGCAACAAACAAATTACGTATGGGTTCCACTTTTCATGGCAACTACACAAGCCTTTTGCTTCATATATTCTCTTGATTGCTGGAAAGGGAATAGTCTCTCATCTCCTCCAAAACAACAGCCTATCAAGTTCACTAATCTTTTATGTCTAACTCTTTCGACGCTGACTGCTTCAGCCACAAGCTGCCTGGCATCTAACCCAGATTGTTTCAAAAAATGTTTAACAATGATCCAGTGATTATATATAACAAAACAATGTCTTCTATACTCACATTGTTAATCCTCACGTCCGAACGATGTCTCATATGACGACCAACATTACATTAAATCATGTCGTAGTTTTTACATGGGTTCATTCTGTGTCTTCAACGACAATAACACGCAGACCACGTTCCATATCTTCCAAAATTTAGAGACCACATTCCACGTAGGCTCTGCCTTAACCAAATAAAATAATATATAAAACAAACAAAGAAACACAGGCTTTGTTAATACATAGTCTCATCCATTTTACAACGCTAATGGCTTGGTCTAACAACAAGCCAATCCTTCTGCCAGTGTGAGGAGTGGGGTTTGAATCCCCTCCAGATAAATCACCAACATTCCTATCAATAACCTGATTCAAGTCTAGATTGCCATATCCAAATTGATCGTAGATAATTTACACAAGAAATAATTTCTCATATTTTCATTATACAAACATATATACCTACACAGGCCATAAAGGCTTTGTGTCTTATATTCAGACCTTCTCTCGCCAGTTCCTCCATGGTCTGCATTCTCAACAAGTGTACAAATCCTTACATTCTCCTCCTTCCTGGTTTTTTTCTAAGATCTTTTTGTTCTGTTTTTCCATGTCCCTCTTATCCTCCTTCTTTTTCCTCTTCTCTAACCTCTAAGCCCAATTTGGGCTCAGGATTAAACAAGAAACGGTTTTTAATTTTTAACAATATACTAAGGTTGAAATATTTTCAACCATTCCTCCCTTATTTCCTCAACAGCCCCAACAATTTTTTTTTATCTTTTCACTTTTTACTTTTGACAATTACAATTACTCCTCCTTAGATAACATTTTGGAGGCAAAATATACTAATTGGAATTTGAATTTAATCATCCCAACGTAACCATGTCTTGCCAAGAAAATGAATGTAGATGCTCTTGCATCATTAAATAAAAATATTATTATCTCTATATTATCCATTTTTTAGTAGGAAAATAGAAAATGAAACTGACAATCATTAATTTGATCATAAATTCTAATATATGAATCAATTATTCAAAAATATTTTGGATGTTGTTCATAGGTATAATACTCATTTGTATTTAAAAATTTAGATAAAAAAGTGAATAAACAAAAAAATTATTAGCTCTGTATCATCTATTTTTTAGCAAAAAAATAGAAAATAAAAGTGGCAGTCACTAATTTGATCATAATCACTAAACTATAACTAGTTTTATATATATATATATATATATATATATATATATATATATATATATATATATATATATATATATATATATCAAAGCATTTTAATGAAACATTTACATAAATTTATACAAAAATTTGGAAAAAATTATTGAATACATAAAAATTTATTAATACTTTATGGATCATTTTTATTTGAGCAAAGCAAAAATAAAAATAGAATAAAAGCTTTAAGAACAAAATAATTTTATGGTGTGTGTGCTCATGAAGAGTCCCATCGAGCATTCCATTATGTTAACAAATAATCCAAGAGGGGATTTTAGTATTGTGTTAGTAACATAAAATCAAATCTAAATAAGCACACTAAACACTAACACCTCTAGCCTAGACACAAGGGAAAAAAAAGTAACAAGCATGCATATGAAACACAACTAAAACATAAAAGAAAGCCTTCTTCTACCTTCCTTGGAGCTTAAAATGGCATGTATAAATTTCTTTCTTAACTTTTTCATCAATAAATATTCATCAATGGAGCTTTTTTGGCTTCACCTTTCTTTGACACCTTGGTTTGGCTACTTGGCTCATGAATTTGGCATGGTAACATTACATGCAAAGGTATATTTACATCTATTTATGCATTATAACATTACACTCAAATGGATTAAACATCAATAGGTATGGCCTTGTATTTATATCCTTAAGATTTAACTCTCAATCAAGCTGAGTTAAGGTTGAGTTGAGACTAACTCTAGTTGAGTTAAAAGTTGTCATGCAATTATGATTTTCAGTTTACTAGTTATAGTTCTCAAATTAGATATTTTGAGATATTTTGGAATATTTTGAGATATTTTGACATCTCATAAAGATAATAATGAAAGGATTGATATTGTGTTTTATTTTTAACTTCTATTTTTAGATATTCATTAATTACAAATGGATAATTTAACTAAGCATTCAATCTTGTTTAATTAATTAATTGATTTTGATTAGCCTTTTTGTTTTTTTAAAGATTTGATTAAGTGTCCCACTCAATGGGTCTATAGGCTAAATTGACATTTGTTATGTCTCAAGGTGATTGAGGGTGAATCCATAAGAGGTTAGTATTGTATATGGGCTAGTATCCCAAATAGAGATGCCTCAACACAATTCTAAGCACTGATGAAGCATGACCAAAATTGAGACATTCAATTATTCCTATGCTTAATTTGTAATGGTTGGTAAGAATTAGTATGAAATCTAGTTAGAAGTCAGTTATGGTTAGAACTGGGTGTCTATAGAAAGAAATATGCTCATAACACAAGGATGCACTCCCTAATAGTTGATTATCTCATAAAGATACTAAAACTCTAAAATTAATTTTTCTATATAAAATTTAATTTAAAAATAAACTAAATAAATTAAAACATTAACAAATCAAAGAGAAAGTTTTTTATCATTAAAAATCACCAAGTTTTTAGACCATAATTAAAATAGAATTATAGCTCTAAAATTTTCAAATGAAAATCAAGATGAGCTTTATACAGAGTTTTTAAATGAAACTTAAGGTTCTAAAAGAAGCAAGATCACTGGTGATAGGGGAGGGAGGTTAAACCATAAAAATATTTCAGCAATCTATAGGGCTCTCTTTATCAAGGATATTGACATGTGGAAAATTTTAAATTCATGGTGATTGCAAAGAATTCATGTAAAGATTCACCAATTCCATTAAGCATCTAATAAGCTATGTTTTTTTAAGCAAATACTCTAGATAATTTCCTCAAATTTACCACAAATATTTATGTAAATCTATTAAGAATCCATTGCTTGTAGTTGACAAAGTCTATTTCAAGAAATTCACTGGCCCCATTTCTTACATTTCTCAACAAGATATAGAATATTTATGTTTCAATCATGGGGAAGTGATCACGTCATCTTCTTTTTCTTATGATGATGATAATATTAAAGCTGCATTTTCTAGTAAGATGTCATTTCTAACATTTAAGTTTCTTCCACATTGGTACTTTTCAAATTATAAATCATAGTTGTTATCCTACTTTGAGCTCCATCATGATCAGATAAGAAATATTAAGATGATCATTAGATTTGGAAAAGAAATCTTCTTTGATCACTGCTATGGGGAACTGGTGAATGGAGGTTTCATTTCCATCTCCTATTTACAATAACTTTGCATCCAAAAGATCTTAACATGTAGATACTCCATTACATTTTTAGACAAGGCCGTAGCAAATCTCAAGCTTCACCTCAAAATTGTATGCTACATCAATGTATTTTTTCACAAGGAAATCAACATTTATGTTGTAGCTCATGAAGAAAAATTGCTCTAACTATTTAATATTTTTGTGCATTATGTGGGAAAATATGGGTTTATGTGTAATACTAAAGTCTAGTGAATTCTTTGCTCAAAATACTAATTTCACAGACTAAATCCCCAACCATAAAGACCTTTTAACTAAAATGAAATAAATCTTTTAAAATTTGAAGATCTTAAAAGAAAATAGTTATTTTGTGCAAGTGATGATTGTGGATATCGAAGTGTCATGGGGCCATCTTGATAGAGCTTATCTCTTATGTGACACCACTTGTTCTAACCTGAATCCCTCATTATGATGGGATTATACAAGAACTACATACTATGCCTTTAGTGTTTACCTACATAATAACACCCACAAACATAGTAGACATCAACTTATATAACAAAGTATTAGTTATGGAAAGAAAAACACACACTTTCAAAGATTGGGAAATTGACTCAACACACATGATAATTCACATAATGTAAAAGAACTAGGAGTAACATGTATTTTATTAACTCATCAGGACAATCTAGTCTAAGGTATAATAAACAAGCCAACTAGCCAACATACATAACAAGAATTGAGTCAGGCTCAACTGATAATACTCAGAACCACTCGAATGATTACAATAAACAATTCCCTCCCAAGGTCTGATTACTCTCTACCTAGGACAACCCAACCCCTACTTCATGAAATTTGAGACCAATAAAATTACTCACAAACACCTGTATAACACTTGCATAGACACGTGCTCATGGTCCACATAAACTTGGGACTGACACACACATAGCTTCATAATGATTCACTTTTCACCACTTTGATAGTTTAGACTTACATTCACTCAAATCACTATGCAAAGAAAGCTAACCATTCATTTAATCAAGGTAGACCAACTCGTGAATGTAGTTAGGGATGTTAAAGTAATTAGATCTTGGGAGGGGATTGTCTGTTATATCCATTTGAGTAGTCACTAAGTATTATTGGTTGTGCTCGACTCAGTGGTGTGTGTATATGGCTTGTTAGCCTATTTATTATACTTTGGATATTTGTCCTGAAGAGAGTTAATAAAATACACATTTCTCCCAATTGGTCTTGCACTATGTTAATGCTATTGTGGTTAGAGTAGTTTCTTGTTCTTTTCAAGTGTTATATTTATAAGCTTCCACATTTAATCCATTTAAATACAAAAGCATACCATCATATTGTGTGTGTGTTTTATGTAGGTAAAAACTAAAGGTGTAGTCCATAGTTCTCACCAAGTTTGGTCGTAATGAAGGACTTGGGTGAAAATAAGTGATACTTCATGATTCTCATCTTAGGCAAACACAATCTTACACAACACAAACCATTTGCTCTGAGTAAGGTAGAACTGAAAGAGGATTTGATGGAGAAGATCTAGGAAGGTTTGGTTCTAGATTCTCAAGCTACTACATTGGTAGAGACCATGGAGGGACACACTCAAATGGGCATGAAAAATAAGTTCAACATTTCAAATTAAAAGTTATGGTTTACCGAGAGTCGGGTTTATGTTCCTAAGTGAGGGAGCTTGCACATAAATTTGATCAAAGAGTGTCACGATTATTTGTGGGTAGGCCACCTTAGGTATAATTGCACTATGGATCTTTTGGAAAGGGGCTTATTTTGGCTGAATATGAGTAAGGATGTGGATGAGTTTGTTTGTTCTTGTTTGATCTGCCAACAAGACAAGCCTAAGCATTAGTTGCTGAGAGGGCTTCTCCAACCATTGCCTATTCCCATAAGGCCTTAGGTGAGTGTGAGTATGGATTTTATCACCGGATTGCCTAGTGTAAATGGAAATTCTAGCATCATGGTGATTATTGATAGATTTTCCAAGTATGCCACCTTCATCATATGTAAGCAACCTTATAGAGTATAGGAGTCTGCAAGGTATTTATTTTAGAATGTGGTGAAGTATTAGGGTATTCCCTTGAGTATCATCTTGGATATAGATGCTCATTTTACATGTAACTTTTGGCAAGAGTTGTTTCGATTGGTGGGAATAAAGCTTTTGTTGTCCATGAAATATCATCCAAAAATTGATGGCCAAACAGAATAGATCAATGTAGTGTTGGAGTCTTACTTGCAGTATTTTGTGTGAAGTGACCCGACAAATTGGCTAGATCTATTGGACATAGCATAGTTTTCTTACAATAGCCAAAAGAGTGAGTCGAGCAAGTACTCACCATTTGAAATTGTGATAGGACAACAACCTTTGTTACCTCACATGGTGATTTTTGGATACTTTGGAAGGTGTACATCATCTACATAATACTTGAAGGATTGGCAAGAGTGGGTTGATCTTGCGAGGTTGCATCTATTGAAAGTGGGTGACTGCATGAAGAAGTATGCAGATCAATCTAGACAATCTACTAAGTTACTAGTGCGTAGTAAGGTAATGCTAAGGATGGAGCTAGAAGTGTTCAAAGCTCATCTCAAAATAATGAATTCCTTAGTCCATAAATATGATGGGCCATATGAGATTGTGGCTCAGGTGAACAAGGTTGCCTACAGGATTTTATTACCAAAACACATGAAAGTGCATCCAATCTTTCATATGAGCTATTTGAAGCCTTTCATTATGAATGAAGCTAAGCCAGATTAGAGTCAACCTAATCATCCTCTTGTAAATGTGATGGACAAGCTGGATCAATACTTGGAGTAGATACTTGAGGTGAAGATAGTGGATTTCGGTCACAGAAAGAGAAGGGATTTCCTAGTGCATTGGGTTGGTGGTACTTCAACAAGCTAGGAAAGGGAAGAGTCCCTTTAGAACTACAAGGATAAGGTCAGGGGGTTCCTATCTTGGAACAAAGGCCTTGGTCCCTTGACTCAAGCTTGAGTTTGAAGAGGGGACCTCTTCCAAGCTACATATGGTGGAGTCTTTGGCACCAAGGATGTCACCAACTTTAAGTGAGGGAGTTTATAAGGGATGTATGACTTTGACATCCCTAATTTACGTTCACAAGCTATTAAGCGATTTGGTTGCCTTCTTTGCTTAATGATTTGAGTGAGTGCAAGTCCAAACTAAGCAAAGTGTTAGAAAGTGAATTCATAGTTGCATTTGGTCCAAGTTAAGAATGGGAAGTGGGTGTCTATTTGTATTTTGTTTATATAGGTGTGTCATAGATAGTTTTGTTGGTCTAGGTTTCATGAAGTAGGGTCTGGGTTGTCCTAGGTAGAGATTAATCAGACCTTGGGAGGGGATTGTCTATTATATCCATTTGAGTAGTCACTGAGTATTATCAGTTTTTCCTGACTCGATGGTGTGTGTATCTATCTTGTTAACCTGTTTATTATACTTTGAATAGTTGTCCTAAAGAGAGTTAATAAAATACACATTTCTCCCAATTATTATTGTACTGTGTGAATGCTCTTATGGTTAGAGTAGTTTCCTATTCTTTGCAAGTGTTATGTTTATAAGATTTTGTATTTAATTCAGTGAAATATAAAAGCATACCATCATCTTGTGTGTGTGTTTTGTGTAGGTAAACATTGAAGGCATAGTTTGTAGTTCTCACCAAGTTTGGTCATAACAAAGGACTTGGGTGAAAATAAGCAGTGTCGTATGGTTCCTAGCTTAGGTGAGCTAGCCCCATGACATGAAGCATATGGAGATGATGTTCAGAGAGGATATCGATGTTGTATGTTGAAGATAGAGTTTTATGTAGGTAATTTTTCCACACCAAAAAGTCTAAGAAACTGGCCAAGGAAGCTTGAAATTTCTTGATGGATGTTGTGTAGTAAGAAATATAATTGAATAATTTTTATTCATTGAGTAATTTAATTCCATCTATTGTTCTAACTTTATCTTCTAAGAAGGTGGAGATAATTAGGGTATGGAGGGAGCTAAGGAGACATAACTTTGTAAACTTTTTTAGAGAGGGGTGATATAGAGTTGATTTAAGTTTGGCAGTTATGTGGCATGTGAGAGAGATGAAAATACATAAAGATATGGTTGAGTGGGTGGAAGAGGCTTGGAGGAATCTAACCACTGATGGTCTATTTATTTTCAATCATGCTAGACAATATGAAATTATGAATATATGATATAAGGAGGTGGAGACATATGTGACCAAGGATTTTAAATTCCATATGACAAGAGTGAGTGAAGGAAAGGGAATGAAAATGGGAAAAAAAAGGAAAGGGAAAGAATGAGATGGGATTGCATGTTGATGATCAGGTGGTCAAAATGGAATGATGGAATTAATGATGAGGGGATTCTACTATAATGATGTGATTATGATTATCAAGAAAATGGTCAAGTTTAGTCAATTGATGTCTCCAAATCCACCATAATATGTCCTTATAGGATGCCCCATAATTTCATTTGGTAAGCATTCATCATCCCATAGTCCCACCCTACTTTCTAGGAACTTCATTTTTTATTTATTAGTCCCAGTTCTATAGGTTATTATAATTTTCACTTAAAGCTATTAATTATTAGTACTTACATGTTTTATTGCAATCAATTTAATAAAATAATTTGTATTGGACAATAAGCATCCAATCAAATTTTAGTATGTTTTCATTTTGACATTAGGTTTGGTATATTAATAATATAATAAATATAAAATAATATAGTTTTTAAAATAATATAGTTTATTACTTTCTTATTGCCTAAAGTCACTGACATAAATTTTTTTCAAGGAAATGGATGTAGTTTTAATTATAAAAAAGAAAATTATTGACATTATCCAATAAAATCATAGCATGTGTTAAAATATATTTTTTTATTCCTACCTAATCTAGCCAGCTCCATAACATGAAATATGCATCCACCAATAAAATTAAATGTTATTCTTTCAATTTTCAAATTTAGAGCCCATTTTGTTTTGAGGGGAAAATCTATGGAGTAGGTAAGAAGTAGGCAGGTGGAAATTGAATGTAGTAGAAAGGGAAGAGGAGAATGTGCAGTAGAAAAATAAATGTTCAATGCAATAGTAGCCTATAATTGTGAAACAATTTGTAGCAAAGGAAAAGATAAAGAGTAATAGCTTATAAGAGGAATAGGGGTTTGTGAGAAAAATAGAGAATGTGTACAGAAGAGAGTTAGACTAGAGAAATCCATAGAAAGAGGATAAATCAGTCCATAGAAAAGATAAAAATAGAGCAAGGAGTAAAATAGGGTATTTTTATAATTATTTTTGAAAATAGCAGCATCTATTTATGTAAACAATTTCAAGGTTTTTAGATGTGTGTGTGTGTGTGTGTGTGTGTGTGTGTGTGTGTGTGTGTGTGTGTGTGTGTGTGTGTGTGTGTGTGTGTGTGTGTGTGTGTGTGTGTGTGTGTGTGTGTGTGTGTGTGTGTGTGTGTGTGTGTGTGTGTGTGCGTGCATGCGCACGCGTGTGTGCGCGTGTGCATGTGCATGTGTGCATGAATGCATGTGTGTGTGTGTGTGTGTATATTCCTCCATATTCTCTCTCCCCTGATTTATTTATTTAATTTTTTATTACTTCCCACCTAGGCCTTTCATTTGGTATTATTTTTTGCATTTATTTTTTGCTAAAATTCTCTTCTATACAACCAATAGTGTTGTAGTTAGTTTTATTAAACAAATGATATCAGAGCTATTAGTGAAGGGTACCCAAGTTGTGAATGCATTCATATATGGTAGTAGAAAGTTCAGAGTCTTAGCAACAACCCCCAATATTTGATGGAAAAAATTATGATGTGAGCATCAAGATGAAAACTATATTTAACTATCAAGAGCCATGGGAGTTGGTTGAAGCTAGGTACAATGAGGTTTCAGACATGATATCTTTTAATACCTTAACTCAAGCACAAAATAATGTGTTAAAGGAGAATAAGAAATTTTTTTCCAAAGAACTCAACTACATACAAATAGCTTTAGCTGACTCAATCTTTCCTAGGATATCAGCAACTGTCTATTCCAAGCAAGCATGGGATATCTTGAAAAATGCATATCAAAGGAGGGACAAGGTGAAGCTTGTCAATTTTAAGATCTTGAAAAGAGACTTTGAGACCCTACAAATGAAATAAAATGAGTCTATCAATGACTTCTTCACAAGGACAATGAACATTGTCAATCAAATGAAGACATGTGGTGATACCCTTGAAGATCATAGGATCATTGAGAAGGTATTGAGAAGCCTTCCGATTAGATTTCACCCTATAGTGGTTGTTACAGAAGAGTCAAAGGATTTGAAGAAAATGATAGTTGATGAGCTAATGGGTTCTTTGCAAACCCATGAAAAAAGGTTGAATAGGTCAGCCACCTCCTCCCATGAGCAAGCATTTAAGACCAATGTCAATGTGAAAGGAAAGGGGAGAGGATCAAAAAATAGAGGAAGAGGAAGAAATTGTAGTAGTCAAGAAGGTGGAAGACATATCCATCAAGAACCACATGGAAGAAGAAGATGAAGGAGCAAAAACACTTATATAGGTGGATCTACACAAAGGTATGATAGCTCTAGCATCTAATGTTATTATTGCAAGAGGTATGGACATTATGGTAGTGACTGTAGAAAGAAGGAGTATGACATGAATAGGAAGAATTCTAATTTCACTCATATACAAGAGGAATCTTATTTATAACATGCAACATTACTGAACAAAGTGGTAAAAAGACATGGTGTTTGGATAGTGGTTGCAGAAACCACATGAGTGGGAACAAAGATATTTTTAGCCACATAGATGAGACAATAAAATCATAGATGAAGATAGAAAACAATGATAAGATTCCTATCATGGGCCAAGGCAATATCTCAATCCACACCAAACAAGGTCACAAAAGGCAAATTCATAATGTTTATTATGTACCCAAGTTGAAACACAACCTTATCAACATAGGGCAGCTTATACAAAATGGGTACAAGGTCAGATTTGAGAATGTTGAGTGCATCATCTTTGATAGGAGTGGATGCAATAGGAAGATAGCAACAATCAAGATGATAAATAATCAGATGTTTCTATTGAGAATGCAAAGTGAGATCGTAACAACATTCAAAACAATGATGGTAGATGAACCTACTCTTTGTCATCTTAGGTACAAATATTTGAGATTTAGAGGGTTGAACCTTCTTTATAATAAGCACAGGGTGAAGGGGTTACCCCTTATAGAATAGCCAAACAAGGTGTGTGAAAGATGTATATTGGGGAAGAAATATAGGAGTGAATTTCTCATGGGTAAGGCTTGGAGAGATAAAGCTTCATTAGAGCTAATCCATTCAAATTTGTGTGGTCCAATGAAGAACCCCTTCCTATCTAAAAATATCTATTTCATGACTTTCATAGATGACTACAACTAGAAGATATGGGTGTACTTCTTGAAGAATAAATCAAAAATATTTGAGACATTTAAGCACTTCATGGCCATGATGGAGAAGCAAAGTGGTCATTACATCAATATTTTGAGGATGGATAGAGGGGGAGTGTATATCTCCAATGAGTACATTAATTTTTTCAAGGATGATGGCATAAAGAAATAATTTATGGCTAGGTATACACTACAACAAAATGGTGTGGATGAGAGGAAGAATAGGACCATCTAAGAGATGGCAAGGAGCATGCTAATGGTAAAGGGTTTGCCTAATAATTTTTGGACTGAGGATGTAACAATAATTATGTACTTGTTAAACATTTGTTTAACAAAGAGTGTAAGGGATGTATTCCCTCAAGAAGCATGGAGCAATTGGAAGCCAAGTGTTGAACACCTTAGAGTGTTCAGTTGTCTAGCATATGCACATGTGCCCAAGAAAATAAGAATGAAATGGGATGACAAAGGTGAGAAGTGTATTTTCATAGGGTACAATGACCAATCAAAGGCATACTAGTTGTATAATTCCATCATCAAAGATCTCATAATTGACTATGATGTTTAATTCATTGATCATGAAGCTTGGGAAGAGAGACAAAGAGAAGAAAATGTTGAGACAAGGGTTGGTAGACCCTTAATTTAATCTAAAATAGTAGGTGGTATAGACATAAATGCACCAACATGGACCCCCTATTTCACAAAGGGTTGATTCATCTAGTGGTAATAGCCATGAAGGAGGTCAAGGAGTTGTTCATGAGTCAACATCCTCCTCCTCCAGCTCAAGTCAACATCAAGTAAGGACAATAAGCTTAGAATAAGTTTATGAGAAGTTAGGGTATGAGAAAAATGAGGGTGAAACTATGAATTATGCACTCTTTCTATCATTTGATCTAATCTACTTTGAATAAGTAGTCAAAGACAACAAGTGGTGTGAGGCTATGGATGAAGAGATGCATGTCATAAAGAGAAATGACACATGGGAGTTAGTTGACCTACCAAATGGAAAAGAGGTCATAGGATATAAGTGGGTATACAAAACAAAACTTACTCTTAAAGGAAAGATAGAGAGGCATAGTCATGGCTAGTGGTGAAGGGCTATAAGCAAAATCCTAGCTGTGATTACAATGAAACATTTGCACCCATAGTAAAGTTAGAAACTGAAAGGATAATCATAGCCATTACTTCCCAACACAAGTGGAAGGTGCATCAAATGGATGTGAAATCGGCATTCTTGAATGAAGTGCTAGAAGAAGAGGTCTACATGGGACAACCACCAAAATATGAGATTTTCAAGCATGAGAATAAAGTGTATAGGTTGAAAAAGGCATTGTATGGGCTCAAGCAAGCCCCAAGAGCATTGTACAGCCGTATAGACTCATATTTGTTGAGCAAAATTTTTAAAAAGAGTGCAAGTGAGCCCACACTATACATCAAATCATGAAAGAAAGGTATGTTGATTATTTTATTGTATGTGGATGATCTTATATTCATCAGTAATGCAAATCAATCAATTGAATAATTTAAAATAGCCATGAAAGAAGTCAAGAAAATGGATGAAGGCATATTCATATGCCAATTTAAGTATGTAAAAGAGATATTGAAAAGGTTCAAAATGCTAGATAACAAGCTTGTATTCACTCAAGTTGAGACAAGCCTTAAATTGTGCAAAGATGATTGAAACAACAATGTAGATTCCACACGCTATAAGAGTTTAGTGGGAAGCTTAATGTACTTGATTGTAACAAGACCGAATATCATGTATGAAGTCAAACTTATATCAAGATTCATGGAGATATCAAAGGAGACACATTGGAAAGAAGGTAAGAGGATATTGAGGTACATGAATGGAACAAGAGATTATGATGTTTTGTATGCAGTAGTAGATGAGTTTCAACGTGTTGGTTATATAAATAGTGATTAGGAAGGTAGCCTTGATGATTGAAAGAGCACCTCTAGGTATGTATTTCATCTTGTATCAGGAGTCATATCTTAGGCTTTAAATAAACAACTAATAGTGTCACTTTCTACAACTGAAGTAGAGTATATAGCAGCCAATGCAGCAACATGCCAAGCTATATGGTTGGGAAGGATAATTTTTGATTTACATGAGGAGCAACAAGGAGATTTTACAATCTATTGTGATAATGTATCATCCATAACATTATCAAAGAACCCTGTGTTTCATGGTAGAAACAAACACATTGCAATCATGTATCACTTTATTTGTGAGTTAGTTAAAAATCATGTCATAGAGCTTACTTTTTGTAAGTCTGATCAACAACTAGCTGATATTTTTACTAGGCCATTGCCTAAGGACACTTTCATGCACTTAAGAGGAAGGCTAGGGGTCATAAATGTAGTATCATTATCCCTACATAGTGTTATGGTAGTTATAGAGTCTTACAACAGAGCTATAAACTCAAATAATCCAGCTATGGATTCTTACAAAAAACTATATACTCTATCAGACCTGCTACAGACTCCTATATAAAAACTATGAACTCCTACAGAGAAACTACATACTTTATCAATCCAGCTATGGACTCCTACAAAAAAACTATGGACTCCATCAATACATCTATGGACTCCATTAGAAAATCTATGGATTCTTACAAAAAATCTACGAACTCCATCAGAAAAACTATGGACTTTATCATAAAATCTATGGACTCCATCAGCATAACTAGGGACTCCTACAAAAAAATTATGGACTCCATTAGAAAAACTATGGACTCCATCATAAAATCTATGGACTCCATCAACAAAACTATGGACTTTTATAACAAATGTATGGACTCCATTAGAAAAACTACGGATTCCACCAGCAGAGCTATGGACTTCAGTAATGAACCTTCGAACATGCATAAAAAGGATGCAAAAGCATTTGGTAAGTTAAAAATAAGTTATAAAGAGATTTTGGAGACTGAGAAGAGTCTAATTGACCATGGTAAGAAGGTAAAAAAAAAGGGGAGTGTTAAAATATTATTTTTTTATTCTTACCTAACCCAACCAGCTCTATAACATGAAATATGTAGTCACCAATAAAATTAAATGTTGTTCTTTCAATTTTAAAATTTGTAGCCCATTTTGTTTTGGTATAAAAATATACGGAGTGGGTAAGAAATTAGGTAGGTGTAAAATGAATGCAGTAGCAGGAGAAGAGGAGAATGTGTAATAGAAGAATAAATATTCAATGTAGCAGCACCCTGTAACTGTGTAGCAGTCCATAACAAAGAAAGAGAGAGAGCAACAACCTATTAGAGGAGCATGAGTTTGGGAGCAAAATAAAGAATGTCCAAATAAAGATAGTTAGATTAGAGCAATCCATATAAAGAGGAGAAATTAGTCTATAGAAAAGGGAAAAATAGAGTAGGGAACAAAAGAAGGTATTTTTGTGAATTATTTTTGAAAATAGTAACAACTATATATGTAAATAATTTCAAGGTTTTTAGATGTGTGTGTGTGTGTTTATTCCTCCACATTCTCTCTCTCCTAATTTATTTCTTTAGTTGTTTATTGTTGCCCACCTAGACCTTTCATTTGGTATTATTTTTTGCATTTGTTTTTTGTCAAATTTCTCTCCTATACAACGAATAGTTCTATAGTTAGTTTTTTGCAACAAGAAGTAGAAAAATTAAATATGAACTATAGTCTAAAATATAGAGGAAGGGACAATGATAATGACAAATAAACATGCTCCATCACATGTGTTGATAGCATTATGTCTGCATCATGTCCACTTCTTGCTGAATCGAACAATTGTCACCCATCAATTAACCCCATTCACCATGTAATTACTGAAAATAACAAGTAGTCAAAATAGTTACCTAAAAATTATAGTTCAACTAGTGCTATTTCTCACACTTTGTTTTACTAGTTTTTAAAAGTAATATATTATATAATGGTATATTCAACTTAGAATGGGTTTTCTATCAACCATTGACTGAATAACTATTTAAAAAATGTATCTTTTGTACAATTTTTTATGTCAAATAATAAACCAAAAACACTACCAATTTTTTTAATATTGATTGCCTTTTGTTCACCTCTAGATTCTTCACAGAAAGCAATCTAGAATGAAGGGAAAAAAAAAGCTCTGAAATATAAAATTGCTTTGAAACTAAAAGGGAATTAGAAATGGAACAAATTTTGCTTTTTATAATTGAAAGAGAACTTTTGAAAATAATTGATGATAACATAAGGAATAATAACAACTCCGTCAAACAATATTCAAAAGTATAATGTCTAAGAATTTATATTCCATATAACCTAAAGTAAAAAACGTTTGAGAAAAAAAAGGCCAAATGCACCTAAAATTTAAACTAAATCAATGGTAATATCATGTAAAGCTCTAAAATTAATTTATATAGAGAAGAAAGTATCTCTTTACAGTAATAGTAAAATGCACTAAATGTCACCAACCTTTCCTCTCTTCTCCAACCGATTTCTTCAGTGCTTATGCCCTTAATAAAGGGCATAAAACACCATTACAAAGCATTGGGAGTAACCTCCATCTCTAAATCATATTTGAGATGCCCAACACCAAATAATGCTCATAAAAATGGTTGATAGTAACGTGATAACATAACTTTAGAATTTTTTTACATGAAATAGAATATATTAGGCAAGACAATCTCCTCTATGTTCTGTTAATGCAATTATGCTACTTGTTCTGGTTGCTAAAAGAACTCCAAGGCTTACAACATGGTTTAAGGCCCTTTTTTAACCACATATTAGTAAGTAATCCACATCGAAGCCAAGAGCAAGCAAATGTTTTCTCTGAGTTCGGGAAAAAAACAATACTTTTTTTCTTCTTACAACGACACACAGGGATTGATTGAAGCTCTAAAAGTGCAGAGCATTGTAAAATTTATGTTTTAATACCTTCTCAAACTCCTGTGGTAGTCTATTTTACCCAAAGTTTGGAAAGCCATAAGCACAAAAAAGTTTCCAACTATCTTCTCTGGACAATTTTTGTTTCTCATAAATCTCTATCTCCACATTTCGGCAAACTTATTTATTTCTTGTTGTAATCATAGTTTTACAGTTATGGCCAATTGTTAGACAAAGTCTTTCTATCTAATTGTCCTCCATGATGGGCTTCCACATGTCATCGAGCACAATGAGAGACTTCTTTCCTTACAATTTGAAATTAATTAACTGGGTTGCATATTGTTCAGTAACATCACCCTCCACAGTTTCTTCCCTCAAATCCAAATCACTGGTCATATCATGTTATAATTTAGAAATAGAGTATGAGTGAAATTGAAATCCAAATAGATTCTCAAGGTATCTACTAGCTTCAGTGTTAGCTAAATAACTAAACGATTTTGGTGTGAACAATTCGACAAATGTATATGGTGTTACATTTGGGCATTAACCTATTTATGTGGGTTTGTTTTGATTCTCAATAAAAAGATGTATGGTTCACCTTTTTTTTTTATAGTGGTATCTTAGGAAGAGTTCTTTCAATACATTTATTTCATCGTTAATTCCTCATATACTTCTATGACTACATTTATAGGATTTAAAAATCTAAAATTTTACCATTATATATAAAATAGTATAATAAAGAATAAGATATTATTTGTTATGATGAAATTTACCATTATTTTATATAATTTATATCTTATAAAAGTTACTTTAGAAAAAATTAATTTAATTATATTTTTATTAAATAGTATAATTTTAAATATTATATCTCTATATATCTGATGTATTTAACAATCAGATTCACTGGTGTACATGTAAAGTGATTTAAAAAAAAACAATCAAGTTGAGTAAGATGATCTTAAGTTATTCTAATAGGAGGATGTTAAATTTGAGATATTTCTCATTCATAACAAGTAAAAATAATAGTATTGAATATTAACTTATTGATCCTCAACGTAAAAACTTTTTCATTTGTAAACATAAGCAACATGTTTTATTGAGAAGGAAATTATAATCAACAAGGATGAAGACATAAAATTGGAGAACAATCAATCTTGTATTTCACATTATTAACTACTTGAAAATATCATATCCACCTCATTATTTCCTTCAATGGTTTTACCACTAAATACTTACTATTGAAATCAATAATGTAATTTCCATTTATCAATCACTAGTTGATCTATTATAGAGAAAATATCATCACAACAAGGTTTTACACTAAGTACGCTAACAATCACTATCATACCACCTCCTATGTATATGTACAAAGTCTAGTTTATATGTGTGATTTCATCATCGCAATGATAATTTTATCCTCTTCCATATACTTATCTTTTAAAATGATTGCAAGGACTTGACACATAATACCCTTTTTCCTCTATATCATAGGTATTAAAGCCACATCATAGCTCTTGTTTAGTTGTAGTCAATCAAAATATTGGGATTGATGTATTATTTAAACTATTCTAATTTGCTATCAACTTTTTAGAAATATTCTATAGAGTGATATTGTGGAATATTTCATATACTTATTAATAATTGGCTCAAATTTTTATTAATTTTTATATTTTTTACATCACATATATAATATACTAATTAAATTTAATTTAACTTACTAAAAATTATTATGTTTCTATTTTAACTAACATATTTCATTGGAATAAAAATGAGATGACTCATTTATAACTTACTAGTTTGGGCAAGCCAAATAGATTTATTTGTACGATTTTTGGACTGATTTATTTTATTTATAACTCAATGTTGATTTTATCTCTTCATAAAAACATAATTAATTTTATTTTTATTTCTTTAATATTACTTTTTATTTTTGAATGAATATAAAAGAAATTTCATTCACAATGTTCAGTTTTGTCTATTATTGACATTCTTATCAACAAACTGGGGCACCATCCTTTCATTACGTTGAACGGTTTAAATGCTCCATCATTCAAGATTACTATCTCGCTTACAAATAGCTAGGTTTTTTCACTACCTTAATTTCATTTATTAGTAATATGGAACTCAGGAAATAGTATGAAATTGTGGTAGAACTCAATTTATGATTTTTTTTTATTGTCAAATTTAGCACATAATATGATCATATGGTTGTTTTTAAAAAATAGTTTTGGTAACTAGAATTTGTGTAATTGTGCTAGAGATTTAATTTGTATTGAAATTTATGTACTTTCAAAAATGATTTTCGTAATTAGAATTTGTGTAATTATGTTAGATTTATTTTATATTAAAATTTATGTATGAATCTTAGTTTATGGAAAGAATCTATTGGTTATTATGGGACTTGAAATATAGGTTTGTTTTAGAGTTCTAGTTAGCTATATTGTAATATTAAGATAGTTTTTTTTGGTTATTCCTTGTTTGTAAATTTATACTTTTCTTTAATGCTGTATATTTAATATTATTTATAAGAAATGTTGATGTTATTTTTCAAATATATCTACACAAATTCAATTGTAATTATTTAGATGATTTTTTTATTTGAAATAAAATATAATTTTTCATTTATAAAAAAAATAATTTGTAAAAAAAAATAATGCTACTTTTTATATTGAGGGAAGAGACACCAACAATAAAACATTTGTGGTATTTCAACACTAATTCTAAAATTAAACAAAAGGTTTGAAAGTTGAAACATTGAAGGAGTGGAAAGGTTAACACATTTATTTCATATATGCATGTCATTTTAAGAGAAAATTATGTTGAAAAAAATTCACATCATTTTACTTGGCATTCCACTATTTATTGAAACATTCAGATTCATTGTTAGAACTAAACTTTATTTAAATGGTTTGATTTTGGCATTTTTGTAATATTATTATGTAGATCTTGTCATTTGTTTGATTGAAAAAAATACTTTCTATAAATTAATTTAAGTTTAATAGAAAAAACCAAAATGTATACATGCTGTAACTATGCCTTATTTTTCATATCTTTTTTTTTTGTCATTTATTTATAACATAATAATGAGCTCTCTAAATTTGAAACTTATAATAATCATGTATGTTGCACTCTAGTACATTCATAATAACTTCAAATTTGTGGAACGTCATACAACATTACAAGTATTTGATTCTATTAAGTTTAAATATTTCATCATAAATTAGTATGGTATCATTTAATTCACTACTTTACATTTGATAAACATTCTCTATGCACCTTTTATATGCAGATGACAATGGACCCCTCAAGCCAAAAGGCTTGAATACTACAACAACCTCATCAACAAGATTGTTGTCAATTGTATGAGTATTATGATACTCTTTGATATAGATTTGTTCATACATATGTAAGACATCAAGATGAAAAATTTGACACACTACATCCAACCATATGATACATGTTACAAGTTTCATGTTTAAACCCTTTGCGTGTTGCTAAAACACTACAAAACAAATAGTGGGTATATATTGTTTATGTTGATCTTTCCAAAGTTGTCATGATGGATGGAAGTGGCTAGTTTTGGATGATAGGGTGCACATAGTTGATAAAGTTTGATTTCAATAAATACTTTCAACAATAAAGCATATTTTTTATTAAAATTTGATGATTAATTTATTTTTGTTCTCATTATAACTCAAGTATTTTAGTTTGGTCCCTTCAATATGTTTTTAATGATAGGATTTTCCATTTCATAGAATTTTTTAATTGATAGAGTAAGTGTGAAGAGTCCAAAAATGGCCCCTTGCATTTATTTCATATTATTTTTTTATGTATGTTATGTACATTTATTTATGTATGAGTGGTAGGTTCATATAACATCCCATTTTTCTTATGCCAAGATTGATTGCACATGTCACTTGTTTATGCATTACAAAACATAATTAAGAATTATTTGTATCTTTGAAATTTTGGATTGAATTATTTCATATGATTTGAGTGAAGTCAAATGATGTTTCTATCCTTATAGATGTTCTACAATTTTGTGGAACAATTGTTAGTATCATACTTTTAGTATTTCATACCTTGTGATTTTGATAACATGACCTTGATAAATGTCATTTGTTCAATTATTTGTGATGTTTTAGATACTAAAATATGGTTATATGACAAAATAGTCTTATATATTTGACAAATATTAATCATGGTTTAACCCTTTAGTTCAGAACCTTCTCATTATCGAAAATCTCATGTTCACCATCTCACTATGCTTAAATGCTTATCCCCTAGTCCAACCCTGATATTTTGATTATCCAAATCAGTTGTAACCCATAGTCTACATATAACCTAATTTATATCCTAATTTTGTACTTAAAATATTCAACAACTTTATGTCCTCTTGGACATTAATGTCTAGATTAGGATACTAGCATCAATGCTAGTTTCTTAGATTTGACACTAATGTCTGAACCTTAAAAATGGTCAAATTTTAAAATATTTTGACATGTATGGTCAACATATTTGTCTTAAATAACCTTTCCATGATATCATTTTAAAATATGTGGATAAATACAAAATAAAATATCATTCATTATAATTTGAAAATTACCAAGTAGACACCAATCAAGCTCACACTTAATGATTTATATTACTGAGTTATACTGCCCTATTTTTTCCTATTTCCAAATCAGTCATAAGAAAAATATTCGTATAGGTTTGAAGTATTTATAGATAAAACCATGAGAAATATTTTTTAGGTTACAAACTATATCATTTCATGCACTTACACTTAGCATAATACATAATTATTCACACACAATCCCACATAAAGGGGAGAACTACATTGATATAAGTCCCTCTTCAGAGTATATGGCTATACAAGAAATGATCAATGGTAGAGGGGTGTTTTAGATCATATTGAATTCACTTGAGCTCACTAACCCATGTTTTATAAGGTAACATGTCCAATTAGAAGATCTAGCTTATAAGCAAAATATTGATATCTAGAATCTATGTTATGATTTGAGTTGATAATGTGCAAGGCAAAAATGAACCTTAACATGTGTAGTTAGTTTCTCTAGAAAAGGACTTATATTATGTATCATACATAAGCATCATATTTAGGACATAAACATCAACAATAGTGTTCAAATCCTGATGGTAATGTCTAGGTTGATAGAAAACAAACATTCAGAATATGATTATTCTCTATAGAGGATCATCATGTCTTCTCCTATGCCTACATGTGCCATATCCACCTTTGCATCCATAGATAGGATAAGTATTATTTATTATTTATGTTTATACATTTAAATTATTATTTGGAATTATACTTTCTATATTTAATATACTTTCATAATTCAACACTGTATAAGAATATTATGAATCTAGATTATTTAATTGGCCTACGTTTATAATAGCTTAGCCATTTATTTTATTAGGAAATTCACCTCTAACCATTAAAAAAACATAAAAGGGTTAAAAATTTGGTGAAACTAACCTTTGAATCTATTTGAACCAAACCCTAACATGCCTTAGGGTTTCAGTCTTTTAGAGTTTTAGATTATTTCATTTATTTTCTAGATCTATTTTTTGATTTAGCATAATAATGGTGATGTTTATTCTCTTTATTTATCTATCCTTAATGCTCTTTCTTTTGATTTTCATGGATGATATATATATTTTTGATGATTATGATCTACAATAACTATTCAACTCTTTACTCAAGCTTCATTAATGTAAAAATTTTATCAAACCAAGTAGGACATGGGAACATGAGCAATCATATCTTCAATATAATTAATACCTCCTCTTAAATATTTAGAGGGTGATAGCTATCAATCATCTAACCAGGTCCATGTTATCATTATCTTAAGAGATAAGTTGAGCAACCCTATAGTTTCAAATGAAGATAATCAATATGTATTTCCTCAACCTTCTCCACCTCCCACATATTTCATTCCCCTTACCTCAAAAATAGGGGTATATCATAAAGACACGAGTCCCCACATACACAATTAGTAAAATTTAATAAATATTACATGATTTTGATATACATTTAGGTCAAAATATTAAGCATTTGGCATTGATTTTATAGATTTTGGATAATATTTTCCAAATTTGTGACATATTATACACATTTTATAGAACAAAGGTTAAATTTTGATAGATATTTCAGCTTGAGACACATTAAAATTGAATATGACATGGAAATACACCAAATCATAGACACATATTTATAATATATATACATTTATGTATTTACCTTACCAAGATACACTGATTGAGATTTATCTATTCATAGTAGTTAGGTTTGTTGAGTAGTTTGGTTGAGACTTAATACCATCGATGACCTTGGTAGTACTCCCATTTTATAAGTAGAGATGGTTATACCATTTTAATTGGGAAATATTGGTTATATTTTCTAGATTATATACACATTTATGTTGTGTGATTGAGATTCAATGATCTCAATGGCTTTGGAAGAACTCATCCTTACATTAGATTGGGGGCATGGTCACCATAAAATTATCCTCTTCACATTTATAATATATATTTGTGAACCTCTTTCTCTAATATTTTAACAAATAAGCATCATTACCAAAGTAAAGTATAAAGGGGCAGCATGGTTGCATCGACACACAAGTGTAATCCTTCCTTGCTTTCTTTTCTTTCAAGTATTTAAATTATTCAATTTTTAGATTATATGAAGTAATGACACTATCACACACTCTTGTTTATAGGAAATACAAAAAATAATAAATTCAAATAGGTTTCAAGAAAATACAAAGCGTGTTATACACACCAAGGTACACATTTATTTCCTTTAAACTTAGTAATTTCATTTTTATGCATTATTAAATTGAAAGGGGGGACTTAGGAGGTGGGGGGAGAATGTAGATACTAAAATATGATTATATATGATAAAATAATATTTTAAAGTTGATAAATATCACTTGTGGTTCAAACCTTCACTTTAAGACATTCTGATTATCGAAAGGCCCGTGTTCACCATCTCACTATGCCTAAATGCTTAACCTATAGTCTGAATCTAATATTATGATTACCCATATCACTTGTAGCCCAATTTTTTCATAAATTATTATTTATATCATATTTTTAATTTACATATCTTTAGTAACTTTCTATCCTCTTTGATACTATCATTTAGACTAGGACACTAGTATCAACATTGGTGTCCAAGATCTAATACTAGTGTCTGAGCTTTACAAACGGTCAACTTTTTAAATATTTCAACATGTATGGGTCAACCTATTTTTATTGATTAACCTTCGAGTGAGATAATTTTAAAAAGTTTGATATAAATAAAAAATAAAATGTCATTCATTATTTAATATAAAAATTATCAAGCAAACACCTATGAAGCTCACACTTAATCATTTATACAACTGAGTTATACTACCCTATTCTTTCTTATTTATCAATTATTAATATGAGAATTTTTATTATAGGTATAAATCATTCAAAGATAATTTCATGATCAATATTTATCATGTTACAAGATAGATCACTACATGCACTCATATATAACATATTGCACAATCGTTCACACACAAACCCATATAATGGGGAGAACTACATCGATATGAGGCCGTCTTTAGAGTATATGGATATGTAGGTAGTGATAATTAATAGAGATGTATTTTAGGTTAGATAGAATTCACTTGAGCCCACTAACCCCCATTTTGAAAAGCAACATGTTCAAGCTTGAGGGCCTAGGGTTTCAATCAAAAGACTAACATCCAAAACTTGTGTACACAATATGAGTTGAAATTTTGAAAGGGAAAAATGAACCATAATGGTCATAGTTTGTCTCTATAGGAAAATAAATTTATTGGATACCAGATAGAAGCATCAATAATAGTGTCTTGATCTTGACATTAGTGTCTAGGTTGAAAAATGCAAATATTCAGAATTTGGGTAAGTGCATAAAGTTGGGGGACGAAAAGGGGCCTACATGTGGACATGATTTTTTTGAAAATTAAAAAATATAAAATTTTATAGATAATTTTAGATGGCTACACTTAAAATTTAAATATGGTATATGAAAATGAATTGTAGTATTTCGAGTCTAGTTTCCAAAACACTATTTTTTTTGAAAAATAGTTAACTATAACTAGGTCAAACATCTAAAATTTGAAGAGGAACTCTTATTTTTTAAGAAAATAGAGTAGATAGATGGTCGTGAGGTGCACCATTTTTTGAGAATCATATAATATTGTTTAAAACACATTGATGAATATTTAGATAATATCTTCTAGTTTGTGACCTATATTTTTTTAAATTTTTTTTGCAATAAATATTTTTTATTTTATTTTTGTAAGTAAATCAATCCTCAAAACTTAATAAAAAATAGATAGCTAGTTGTGCACCCCACTAACTACCTCACAAAATAATTTTTTATTTTTTGAATGTATGTAGAATCAGGTCTAGTTTGTGACCATATAATTTATTTTTACTTGAATCAACGAAAAACAAATTACATAAACATAAACATGCATACATATTTGTGGTACATAAGGGCCTAAAAAAGGTATAGTTAGAAATCAACTTAGTTTGAACCTTTAAAATAGTCCAAAAATTATAATAACCATATATATTAGAAAGAGGAGAGCATCCTCGATGTCATAGTAATATTTTTTTGAATTTTGTTGTTGAAAACAATAGTGTTTTTAGTGATAGAAGTTGAAATTTGTGTTTTATATCAAAACTCTCAGGATCAGTTATAGATTGATAAGTATAAGCCTTTGGCTCAAGAATCCAAGCCATTTATGATCCAAAAGGCTAGGGTTTTTAATTCAAACTTGACATAATGCATACGTATTTTAAGGCATATGCATTATTTGTCCATAAAGAAAAAAAATCCAAATTTGCTTTATGGGTATGCATTTTTATGCCTATATCTATGTTCTTGAGCTCCCTAATAGTAGTGTATCATGATAATTTAAATTGTAAATAGAAGTGTATCATAATAAGGAAAAGGTACCTAACTTTGGATATTGAATTAATGTATTGTGGTATCACATTAGACTTTAAAAAATTAATCATTTTAATATGTCAACTTAAGTAATTATAATTAAGGTTTTAAGGTCAAACCCATTATACATTTTACCATATAACTAATTTTATCATTAGAGGTCATAAAATTCATTTTCTAAACCTATGACCAAAGCTTATCGTTTCAATTACCAATCTAGTTGTGCATTAGAATACCAATACTTCTATCTTACATGTCAATATGTGATTGATTTATTTAAATTTTATAGAGTAAATGTTTAACAAGTATATAAGATACTACATACTCAAATTTTGGTACACTTTAATATTTATACACACTAATACATGTTCCATCAATAGATCACACCTTAAAAAAATCTTATTCAACTATTGGTAGGTGTAGGTCACTACTAGTACCTTTCTCCTATATACACTACCAAAAAAATGATGCAATTATATCTTGATAGGCTCTATGGCGTCAATTAATAATATATGTGAATATATTATGAAATTGTATAAATGTGATAATGTAATGAGAATATTTAATGTGTAGTGTAATCCAAGCTTGATACATTAAGACTTAGTTCAAGACTAATGTGTCAACCCCAATGTCATAAAAAAATATAAAAATACTCAAACATGGTTAAATCTGAAGGAAATTGGGGCTATCTTGATCCCCTTCAACATAATTACATGATTATAAACTATGATTTGGGGGTTGATCACCTCTCATTTCATTAGATATTGAAGTAAAGAAACATTAAATATAGGTTTTAATGTATAGGATGGGGTTTTGAGTTTAATAAACTTGATTGGATCATCATTTAATGATTGCAAATGTCGATTAGGTCAACTATGGAAGCAATTAGGGTCAAAATGAGCCATTTGAACCTATTTTAAATTTATACATGATGTGATTTGGAGTGATATTAACCTTAGAATGTCATCATATATAATGAACCAAAGAGTTGATTCATTCAATTGAGGAGGCATATGAGGCCAATTTGAACCCCTTAAACATAAATACAAGAGAATGATATGATTTGGGGCTAAATTAAGTTTGATTTTATCATGAATTGATCCAATTAGTTAATTGGTGTAATTAGGGACATGATTTGGGAAAAATTGAGCCCCTAAACCATATATATGGCCCAATTAATTGTATGGCTTAAATGACCCTAATTTTATCAAAAATATAAACATAAAGGCAATTATTGTTAATTTGATCCTATTGAACCTAAATTTGAGTTTATGATCTGATTAAAGGGGCTAACTTAGCTCACATTCCATGACATGTTGACCCTAAACCCTAATTTTGACACAAATATAATTCCATTAAACCTTAATTTCATCACATGTATATAAACATGTTACACTAAACCCTAAACCCTAAACCCTAATTTTATGACAAATATAACCCATAAGTTAACTAAATTCATGGAAAATACATTTTCATGAAGGTAATTGGGGCTAATGTGAACCAATTGAACCTAGTTTTATGAGTCTAAGATGTGATTTGGGGATAAATTATCTCATATTGCCTTACATATTGATCCAATTAGTCAATTTTTATAATTGTAAACCCTAAACCCTAATTTTATCATAAATATAAAGATGAATGAAATTGATGCCAATATGAACCCATTAAACATGTACATAAAGTATAGGATGTGATTTGGATTGAGATTAACCTTGGGGCCATCAAATATAATGAACCAAAGAGTTGATTCATTCAATTGAGGAAGCAATTGAGGCCAATTTGAACCCATTCAATCTAAATATAAGATTAGGATATGATTTGGGGCAAAATTAAGTTTGATTTTGTCATGAATTGATCCAATTAGTCAATTGGTGCAATTAAGAATGTGATTTGGGCAAAATTGAGCCCTTGAACTAAATTTATGGCTCAATCGATTGTATAATATATGCAATACATGGCTTAAATGACCCTACTTTTATTAGAAATATAAACATGAAGGCAATTATGGCCAATTTTAACCAATTTAACCTAAATACGAGTCTACAATGTGATTCAATGGGATAAATTAGCCCATTCTTAGTGACATTTGTTGGACTTAAACCCTTATTTGATCATAAATTAAATGTAATTTTGAATAATTGAATGTAATTTAGATTAATTTCCAAACTGATTTAGGCTAATTGAATCTAATTTGGACTAATTGAATCCAATTTGGACTAATTAAATATAATTTGGACTAATTTCAAATTTATTTTGGGCTAATTGAATCTAATTTGGACCAATAAAATCTATTTTAGACTAATTGACATTAACTAAGGAGAAAATTGAACCTAATTTGGAGTAATTGAATATAATTTAGGCCTAATTGAACTTAATGTGACATCAATAAAATCAAGGGGCTAATTAAACATAATTGGGACTAATTCAAATAAATCAATTAACTTTGGGCTAATTGAAGGGGCTAATGCATAGTATGATAGTCTTAAATTACATAGTTATATGGGATGAAGCTATAATATCAATAACATGTACACCTTATTTATAATATAGAAAAGCTTACTTTTCAACAACTATTTTTAACCCAAATTGATAATTATATCCCCACAGACATTCTCTATGTACTTTATACATATTCTCTATATACTTTTCAAGCAATTTTTTTGACCCCACCTTTGAAAATATATCAATTGTCCAATGGGTGACAGATCACGTTCAAGAAAGAGGAATAAGTTGAAGAACAAAACATCGAAGCAATTAGAAGAGTTGATAGAAAAAACATAGTTTATGAATGTAAGTACTAATTCCAAAAAATGTAGAAACACTAATCCTGATGAGTTAAATGTCATAGATAATGAGCTAATTTCTAATAATGAATTTAATAATGATGAAATTAATCATAATGAATTGAATAATGATGAAATTAATAATAATGAATTAGATAATGCTGGAAGTTCACATTCAAAGTATAAAGTTTTTTATTTTTTTGATGATGAGTGTAAGTATGATGTTTTACCCTCCAACAATGAATAAAATTTAGTGGAAAAAAATAATGATGAAATTAAAAATGAAAAAAATCATGAAAACATATAATGAATAAATAACTAATGAATAAAATGTCATCCCACCACTAAACAACAAAATTAATAATGATTTTGAAATACCCTCTCAACAAATTCCACCATTAACGATACCTCCAAGAATTATGTGTAGAAAAAATAAGTACTTAATTGAAGTCAATGAAAATATTTTGAAACTAATGCATAACAAAATGTGTAACTACCATTCAAGAATGTTAGCTCAAGATATTTGGGATAGTTTCTTTCATAAATTATATAATGATAGTCAAAGATGTCAATTATTTGTTTTGTTCATGAAATTAATTAAGATGAGATCTATAAAGTACATGTTATGACTAAGAACATCTAACATGGATGATGAAAATAATGATTTTTTTAAAACATCTACATGGTGCATATCATACTATAGTCCAAAAATCACATAAAAAATATTGTAATGTTGTATGGTGTATATTATAGCTTGTATAATAACTGGTCAAATAGGGAAAAAATGATTGATTTCAAAAAGAAGTTAAACACTTGATATAAATAGAAAAACATTAATGAAATCAATTAGAAGACGTGAAGGACTTAATGAACCTAATACCAATGAGCTCTAGGCATTTTTTGGTAGACTTTAAATGAATGACAAGGTAATAAGCGATTCTCTTAATGAGTTACTTGCATAATTTTGGAAAGACAATGCAAAAGTTTCACCCAATACAAGAGATGTAGTGAAAATAAGAGTTGGTTCTCATAATTGTGAATTGCATCTGAAACATTTCTTAGATATGACTCAAACATAATTCTACTCTATGTTTTTGGAAAAACATTCATAAATTTCTATTAGTCAAAGATTTTTTGAGATGACCAAGCCTTTTTATGTAAAAATAAATCACACACACACACCACTTGTTGTTTTAGGCAACATGTTAAATTTTCAATGCACTATGATGTTTTTTGCCATATTTATTTTACTTTTCATACTAAGTACATTTTTAGGAGTATGGCATAGAAGTTATGCTAAAATCAGCCAAGGAATTTATTCCAATTTTTTTTTGAAAGATCAAATGCATAGTTATTTTTTTGTGAAAGATCAAATTGTAGTATTTGGGTGGATTTCCAAAATAAAAAAATTATATCCATGAGGAGCATACAAGTGTAATTGGATAAGAATTAGTTGGTTTGAGCAAATACAAATCTATGACTTATCAAATAAAAGATGTCAAATAAATTAAAATGAGTGAGCTTGTTAGAAAAAATATATTTGTTTCAAAATTTATGGTCAATTTTAAAGATAAATTTATTTATGAGTATGCAAGGCACACACATAGGGTTAGATGGTTGAATGAAAATTTTAAGCTAAGAAAGGACACATTCCCACTTGATTTAATTGTTTTAGTAGTTGACTTTGCTAAAAATTATATATTCAAACCATAAATTAAAGTTCAATCATAGTATTAAAACCCATCATAAGTTGTCATATTCATACATATAATATTCATGCATACACCTAAAAATATAGAGCAAGATTAAAAAATATTAAGGGAGTACCATTTATATATTAGTGATGACATATCACATTGTACAAAGTATGTGAAAGTTTGTTTTGATAAGTTTTATAGACATTTGACTCAAAGAAACATTACTTTCAACCATCATTACATTTAATTAGACAATTACACATCATACTTGAAGAATGAACAAGTGTTTTATTGGTTGATTAGGATGCATATTACCACTAACGTAAAACATATTTGGAGTTTCACTAAGGCTATCCATAGAAAAGTGGAGTATGTTGATGCTAAATCATGTGTGAAAAGAGTTATTGTAGGCAAAGAGTTGAAATTTGAAGAGGAAAGTGATTTGACTGATATAAAAATAATGGTTGAATGGTGTAATGATAACATGTTCCATGATTCTCAAGAAAATAGTAATGTTCATAGACATTTTTGGTTAAAGGAGGAGGAACACTTAGAAACTATGAGGATTGTATGAATCTAATAGGTTCAAGTGAGCTCCACTCATTTCATATCTCAAACATAGGTTTTTGGACTATTCATACAAGACATTTGGCATGTTTTTATTCTACATTCATAGAATCTATTTGGAATGAGTGTGAGTCAAAAGAGTGGGTGGATGACTAGAGTTGTAGACCTCTAATTCCAATCAACACATATCAAGTTCCACTAGAATCAAAACTTATAGATATGACATTGTCACATGGATTTGACCATGTATTTGATCTAGTGTAACTAGGTAAAAGATTAATCATTATGTATTATTTATTATCATTATTTATCTTGGTAGTGTCATTTAATTTTTTTTATGATACAGGGTATGTTTTTACAGTTATTATAGATGACGTTAATGAATAGGGAAAATATTACTACTTATGTGTGTGTGTGTAGATGGAAATAAAAAAATTACTTCCCTGGTCATAGATGGAGAAAACATTGACTATCCCATTGGGTCTGTGGTAGTCATTGGAACTTGGCCTCGACAATATTCTATCAAAAATTTAGATGTATGGTTATTTTAAGACTTTGAAACACACAAGAAGATATTACACTATTAAAATTTGGTTCTTGAAATGAATATTAAATTAAAAAAATATTATGTGAGGCCATTAAACATCAATCTATGGAAATTTATTGAGTCAGACCATGAAGCTATTCTTGACACTATCAAGATTAGAGCAGATCCTAGTGGTTCATTGGATTAAAACACGTAGGTATGTTAATTTGTAAAATGCAGATGTAATCAATTTTACTTAACATTTTTTAGTTTTTAGGTAGTAAATGCATAAATTTTATTTTTTTATTACTTATTAACAACTTTTTTTAAGATAGTGGTGCAAAAAAAGGTTCTACCTTCACACAGTTGGAAATGTTAGTAAAGAATTTCATATTCTTGAAGCAAAGAAAAGATTACTAAAAGTACTTGGTGTTTCCATGCTCATGAATAGTAGTTAAAATATGCTTTCTAATGGGCTTAGACATCATGGTCATTATATCATGTGTAATTTTACTATATAGACATGTTGAAAGTAATGGATTTACACCTGGGGTTCCCAGAGGTAGAAATGTCAGTTAGAGGTCACAAAGTTGTTTTTTCATACCAAAAGGTTGAATTATAGGACCCATTATTGAAAATTATGCCATATATTACTCTTTAATGTTCTAATTAATTTATCTAGGGTGAAATTTAAGAGATTTAACATGCATAGGAAATATCTTATAATTCATATATATAACTTTAGTTTCTATTTTATGCATGTCTGAAGTTAGGCTAAAAATATATTTTTTTTATTGTGTTGGTGAGGGCATTCTTGAGCCTAGAATGGGTGGTGGGTTTGTATACCATGTGTGATGGGAGGAAAATAAACTATTCATAAAAATTATACATTCCTTTAAATGTGTAGGTAGTGACAATTTTCAGCAAATAAGCACTAGAAATGCATTTCTCCAACTATAGCTTCAACTTTGACAACATTTTGTTGTTAGTATTTCCATGCTCCTAAAAACTAGTGAAAATGATCTTCCATGTGGAATTTGACATCGTTATAATTGTCACACATGTAATTTTTCTATATAGACATACTTAGGGTGATGGATTTACACCTAGGGTTCTCAGAGGTAGAATGCTAGTTGGAGCTCAAGAAGTTATCTTTTCACTGCCAAAAAAATATATTTTAGAACCCATTACTGTAAGTTGTGCGACATATAGATCTCTAATGTTATAAAAAATTTATATGAGGTGAAATTATAAGGATTTCATAAGAATATGATGGAATTTATGGTTCATCCATACAAGTTATAGTTTCTATTTTACACATGTTTGAAGTTAGGCTAAAACACTATATATTTTTTGTGTTGGGAAGGGTGTTCTTGTATCCATAATGGGTGGTGGGTTTGTTGAATAGGCATGATGGGAGGCCAATATCTTGGTCCAATAAATTATACACCCATCTATATGTGTTTGTAATTTTAGTTTTAAATTAAGAAGCACTGAAATTAGAGTTTTCCAACTACAACTTTAAATTTGACAACGTTTATTAGTATTTCCATGCTCCTAAACACTAGTGAAAATGAAATTTAGAGTATAATTAGATGTCATGGTTATTATAAAACATGTAATTTAATTATATAAATGTGTTTATAATGATCTATTTACACCTATGGGTCCCATAGGTTACATTTTAGGACTCATTACTACAACTTATGCCATAGATTTGTATCGAATGTTATATAGAATTGATTTAGGATGAAAATAGAGGGATTTTACATGTATCTTATGTTGGGAAGGGTGTTCTTGAGCCCAAAATGGGTGGTGGGTTTGCCAATAAAACATGATGAGAGGCTAAGAATAAAATAATAGATGTTATCCACCCATATATATGTGTTTTTAACACCAGGTTTCAGCTAAGAAGCACTGGAAATGGAGTTCTCCAACTATAGCTTCAACTTTGATAACATTTATTGTCAATATTTTTGTGCTCTTGAATACTAGTGAAAATGCACTTATGGGTGGACTTGGAAATCATGGTCATTTAATCACATGTAATTTTACTATATATGTGTCATTAGAGTGATGTATTTTTACTTAGGGGTCTTGGAGGTAGAAATGTCAATTAAAGCTTAAGAAGTTGTATCTTCACTACCAAAAAGTTATATTTTAGGACCCATTATTATAACTTGTGTCATAAATTAATCTCATGATATAATGAGTTGATTTGGGATTAAAGTATATGGATTTAATATTCATAGGATAAATCATATGGTTCATCTATATGACTTATAGTTTTTATTTTATGAATGTCTTAAGTTAGGCTAAAACTCTACATTTTTCTTGTGTTGGGATGGACATTCTTGAGCCCGAAATGGGTGGTGTGTTTGTTGATAAAAAATGATGGGAGGTAAATAAATTGGTCCTATACATTATATAATACTCCATACATATTTTCAATGCCATTTTTCATCTAATAAGCACTATATATAGATTTTTCCAACTATAACTTCAACTTTGACAATGTTTGTTGCCAATGTTTCCACACACTTGAACACTGGTGAAAATGCACTTCTAGGTGGAATTGGATGTCATGGTCATTGAATAAAATATAATTTTTCTATATATTTTTTAATTTAGTGATGAATTTTCACATGGGGTTCTCGGAGGTAAAATTTCCAGTTGGAGCTCAAGAAGATGTCTCTTCACTGCCAAAATGTTATATTTTAGGACCTATTACTATGCCTTATCCCATAGATTTATATCAAATGTTATAATGACTTGATCTAAGTTTAAATTAGAGGGAATTCACAAACATAATAAGGATATTACATTTTTTCCATAACACTCACAATTTTCATTTTATATATGTCTGAAGTTAGGCTAAAATTTTGCATTTATCTTATATTGGAAAGGGCATTCTTGAGCCCAGAATGGGCGGTGGGTTTGTCAACCAGATGTGATGGGAGGCCGATAAAATTTTATTGGAAATTATCCAAACTATGTACATTTTTTTAGTTCCAATTTTAGCTAAGAATCACTGGAAATAAAGTTCTCCAACTACAACTTCAACTTTAATAATATTTATTGTCAGTGTTTCCGCACTCTTGACCACTAATTAAAATGCACTTTTAGGTGAACTTGGATGTCATTGTCATTGGATAACATGTAATTTTATTATATAGACATTTTCAAAGTTATGTATTTTCACCTAGGACTCTTGAAAGTGGAAATGCTAGTTAGATCTCAAGAAGTTGTCTCTTCATTGCCAAAAAGTTAGATTTTAAGACATGTTAGTATAATTTGTACTTCAGATTGAAATTGAATTTTATAAAGACTTGATATAGGGTGTAATTATATGTATTTAAAATTAATAATATGGATCTTGTGGTTCATACATATGACTTACAATTTTATTTTTACACATGGCTAAAGTTAGGCTAAAAATTTATATTTTTCTTTTGTTGGGAAGCGCATTCTTGAGCCCAGAATGAGTGGTGCGTTTGTCTAATAGATGTGACGGGATGAAAAGAGCCTATTCATGGATATTTTACATCATTATTTATATATTTTAAACACCAATTTTTATCTAAAAATCATAATAAATGGAGTTATCCAACTGCATGTTGAACTTTGACAACTCATCTTGTTAGTGTTTTCACACTCCTAAACACTAGTGAAAACATGCTTCTCGGTAGATTTGAATGCCATGGTAATGGAAACACATTTAATTTTCATATATACACATTTTTTATGCAATGTATTTTAATGTGGAGGTATCAAGACATAAATGCCCATTGGAGATCAATAGGTTATCTCTTCACTACCAAAAAGTTGCATTTGTGGAGATATCAAACTATTATAACTATAAAAGCATATATGACTTGTACTCAGACATTAAGACATTTGATTTTTTAATTTTTCATTTTTAATATGGAATGTGATGCAAGTGGCCTAAATCCACATACAAATATCCCATTTACCCATAATTACACAATCTATGTTTGTTCAATTTTTGACTGCTTACTCTCTTTGTAACCAATATTAAATTGTTCAATTTAATATGCCTTCTCAAATTTATTATCTTATTTTATTAGTCATTTAAGTATAAATGAGATCATTCCTAACCTATGATGTCTCTAATATAAGTTTTTTTACATTTTGATCCAAGTTCTTTCTTATTTTCTCTTATAATAAACATATCCAACTATGTCCTTTTAGATTCAACTCTCGTATAACAACAAGATGTTTATCTTGTCCAATATATGACCAAAATTAATTACTTGTGATTTATCCTCAAATGGTCTCTCCCTTACTCTTTATTATACATTTCAAACTTCCTTCTTTTGCATCAACCACTTATTTTTTCAAAAATTTCCTGTTATTACTCTTTGTTCTTAATTCTTCAAAACTACTCTATTAGCCATAATGGAAAATGTAAAGGTCATGAATAAAAATTCAATATCTGAGGGTATTAAATTACATTTACATAATCTAATAAATCACCTTTGAATACTTCGTTAGCTTCAAATTACAAGGATTAATGAAAACTATCTCTTAAACCTTTTTTATTTTTATGTTAGTCTAGACCTATTAACTATGTTCTAATTATTTCTCTCTAATTGGTTTCATACCTTATGTACCTCTATAGTTGAATTTATTGATGACTGAGTTCTAATAGGCTTACAAGTAAGTCTAAAACAGGGTTTTAGGTTACTTAAATCGTAATATCTCACAAAATAAGCCTCATAATCTCTTGAAAATGGATAGGTAGTGGATAGAGATCATGTCCTAAATGAATAAATATATTTTTGGTATTTGAAAGCTCTAAAGGATAATATATGGGTGAATTCATGTCTACAAACATAAAATATACCATAAAAAAGGGGCTAAAAGGGTGAATTATCAAAATTCCTTGAAACTTCATGTATGAAGGAGTTTTGAGATCTTTTTATATTTGATATGAGGAATGTGGAACAAATCTATTAAATCATTTCAAAAGGTTCTAGTTTGAGTTCAACTCTTCAAAGTGATAATAGATCTAGTATACCTAGTAAAAATGTTAAACACATATTAAGTAAAGATAGTCTATTGAGGTTTTGAAACCTTTTGAGAAGTTAAGGAAGTCTATATGTGAGTTTCTCATATGTTTTTAAGAACTATTAACCTATATACCTCATTTTATACCCAATACATAAGTCTATAGGTTATGTGTAAAGCCTACAAGATATAATTCTAAGTTCTTACTCAAGAGTGATAGAGTAGGAAGGTTGAAGTTGTATATGGAGAAAGAAAACATTATAAAGTGGGTATAGAGCCTTAAGAATGTGACTTGAGGTTAAGATCCATAGAGAGGAATAGGAGATATTGAATAAATTTTCAATCCATTGGTCTAATAGAAAAGACCTAATAGAATTTTACTCCAATATTAACATTAAAATGTGAAATGACCAAAATAAATACTCCAATATTGGAAAGTGGTTTTCAATTCATATATTTAGAAGTCACTCTAATGAAAAGTTTTGGACTAAAAAACTATATACTTACATAGCTTTAATAAATGGGTATAATTAATTTTAAACTAGATAAAGTAATATTATCATGGATTCTAAACATAGTGTTATGTTTGGCACCATAAATATATAGACATCCTCTAACATGAATTCAAAGTATAAATAATGTTCCATTCTCAAATGTGGATCAATGTTCAAACATTACACATTATAGAATTGATAATAATAAAAACCATAAAAACATACAAAATAAAAACATAATAGAATGTCAGGTGAATGCCATATAGGCATACAATGTCAATCATACATACATTTCCATATAGGCATACAAAAAATTATACAATCTAACAACATAATATCTAATGTCAAGTGAATATCATATACGCATATAATGCCAAAAATTTGTACATTTCTATATAGGCATAAAAAAGTACATCATGTCTAAGACATCCTAATCATCAAATAGCCTCCCTCTCTTTACCTTTCTTGAAGAAGACTCTCCCTGGGATGCCCTACTTGTAGATGGATATCCCTTAAATGCCTTGGATTGTTCTAAGGTCTGATTATACACCCTATGCTCATAGCTCACTTATAGTTAAACTTGTTCAAATAAAAATATTATTATAAAATTAACATATTATACATGAAACCAAGTTAAAAAATTAATTTTAAAGTTGAATAAAAAATCATTTAAACATGCACTTATTTCAAGCTCATGGTCCTGCTCAATCTACTTTTGATGCTTAATTAGTTTAGTGATAGGTTCAACTGCATGAATAGGCATGTGAAATGAGAAAGTAACATGAAAAGGTATCATAGTAATCATCCAAACTAGATTATCAGATGTCATTTGACAACCCTACATACACAATACATTCACATAAGTTATATTTTCCCAAGTATGTAGTAAATTATTAAAATTAATCTAATTTTTACAATTCAAAATTACAAGTTAATATGTACTTTTGTGAGCTTCTTTGCAGATGACATTGTAGTAGCAATGCATATTTCTATCTCATCTCATAGTGATGGAGAAGTGTCTACTCTAGTCAACAACTAAACAAATAATTTCGCTTAGTTTTCTATAAACTATTGAAGATATATGGTAATTTTTTCTCCTTTATTAAATCAAGAGTGTATTTAATAGCAGTGTAAGTTTGAATTTTGAGATCCTTGATAAATAAATTTAACTTAACTATAAGACATATATACATAAAGTGAATATACATATAGTATAAGATTAACTCAAAATTTTACCTCTGTCTATGTAAATGGTTTTGTACTAAAATGGATAGATGCAATAGTGTATGTTCCACTAGCTAGCCCTGAAAATGTAAATATAAGCTAAGTAATATCAAATTGTGTATCCATGGACCATGATGATACAAGCATTGTCTCCTCCTAGAACATAAAATATTACATATATATATTGTTCAATTTATGTGTAAAGTGATTTTTATCTTCTAAATTTGTAAATATAACTTAAAAATTAGGGCCACTCTACATCTTATGAAATTGATTCCAAAGCCATAGGGGTTACCATTTAGAATTTATTTTTTCAAAATCTAATTTTGTCAATACTTAGTTTTTAGAATTTCAAGACTAGAAGATAGAATGAAAAATGAGGTTTCAAATAATGTTACATATGTAATAGATCTATACCATTGATTATGCCCCCTATTTAACTAATTGAGTATGCCCTACCTAATTTACCTACATGAGTATGCCCTACCTAGTTGAATACCCAAGCTTGAAGGTGGATTCCTAAATAATTTGTGGGATTTTCAATTAATGGGTATCAATATGCATAAATGATTGCCTTGTAGCATGTAACTTGTAACATATATATATATATATATATATATATATATATATATATATATATATATATATATATATATATGATACAGTCACTCATACATGACATCTACCTATAATCATGATATGACAACTTATACCAGACATGAATGTATCTAGCCAACCTAATACACTCCATTAAGAATATAATGAATCAAAACACCATTAAAAATTCATTCTAAAAATATACCATTCTATCTAAAATAAATGTTAGATAGATGGTCAATCTTTGTGTTCTTCAATTCCAATCTCATGTATTATTCCAAAGTCACATAGAATAAATTCATATTATAGCATTCCAAATTCACATAGGAAACTCTATCATTGAACCTCATCATCCCTAATCACTCCCTCATAGACACTCATATTCCATAATCATCCCTAGTCACTCCCTCGCTAGCTCTCATTATCCCTCATTATCCTTAATCACTCCCTCATTGGATATCATCATCCCTCATTATCGCTAATCACTCACTCATCAACCCTCATCACCCTCATCATCCCTGATCATAACTAATTATCCTTAATCATCCATAAACACTCCCTCATCAACCCCCATCATACATAATCATACCTAATCACTCTCTCATCATCCCTAGTCACACCGGTATCATCCCTAATAACTCCCTCATAAACTACAATCATTTTTAATTGTCCCTAGTCAATCCTTCATCATCTTTCATTATCCTTCATCATCTATAATCACTCCCTCATCAACCCTCATCATCCTTGACCATCCTTTACCACTCCCTCCTCGTTCATTCTCATCCCTGATTATCTATAACCATTACCTCATTAGCCCTTATCACACCTAATCACTCCCTCATAATCCCTAGTCACTCCCTCATTTGTTAGAGTGTGCTCCAATCTAGTAGTTAGTAGATTTTTTTAAAACTAAATAATATATTTTTCATATGAATCTTAAATGGTGTGTTTATTTCTTTTATTCTGATTAGAGTGTACTTAGGTGATTATTATCATTTATGTTTGGTATATTAGGGAGGGCCATGATGGATTACTCTAGGGAGATTGTTGAATAACTTCCATGGTGGAAATAAGATAATATCATCTTTGCACTTTAATGATGGAAAGTCATGTTGAATGATGAGGGATGATGACAAATGATGATAGGTCAAAAAATTGCCTCTTTATGCTTGCTACGTATACTCCAATTTGGAAAATGAGTTATAAAAAAAGAAGCTATGTTTCCTCAATGCAAAAAAATGATGTTGGTATCATCTTTAGATGTGGGGATGTACGTGTGGATTAGAATATGAGTTAATATGATGAAATTATAGTCCTCATCAATGCTAAATTTATATGATGTTAGTAAGTGAAAAAGTGCTACATTATGAGTCCAAGTGGGCCTTCATTACATTGTGAGCTCAAGTTATATTCTAAGCTCAAGTTAAATTTCTAGCTTAAGTTGCATTTTGAGCCTAAATTACATTGTGATCCCAAGTTAGATTTCTATCCCAAGTTGCATTAGGACTTGAGTTACATTGGGACCCTAGGTTACATTACCATCCTGAGTTGTATTACAAGCTTGAGTTGTATTGCATACCCCAATTGCATTATCATCTCAAGTTACATTAAGAGACCAAGTTTCATTAGAATCCTTTGTTTCATTATGAGCACAAGTTCCATTGATAATGATGCATTTTTAAAAATGAACATGATTATTATGGGATCCTTATGAGAATCATGACATGGATATTAACTTATAACTATTATGGGGGAGGATTTTATTTGAATTCCTATGTGGGAAAAAAAATTACAACAAAGGAAAATTTGTAATTCCCCCTTGATATGAAATCAATGTTGGAAAGCTACGTATACTTGAGTTCAAAAATAAATAGTAAGTGTATGAAGGAAACTATGTTTCTTATTTAATGCAAGATCAAATATTGGATTGAACTTTGTTTTTGCCTTAGATTTGTGTAGCATGGTTTTTTCTAGCTTAGATATCTTATTAATATATAAATAATGGTAGGTTTATGTTTGGGCCTTTTGGGTTACTCTGAGCCTTGGCCTTAGGACACTGTAAGGGTTATCGATACCCTATTCCAAACTCACCCACCTAATAATAGACTTGATGACATGTGCTTTGGCATGTCCTAATGGTTTCACATATTTGACCTTTATAACTATAGTATCTCACTCCCTTGTCACCTTTAGTCTACATATGTTGATGAGTGTAGTGTTTTTATCAGTTCTTCATTTGTATTTCATAGTGTTTCCCTCTTAAACATATTTATTAGTAAGATCATAAAAAACTTTAAAGAGTTTTCCCTAGTTATATTAATCTCCCTTAGATATCAATTTTAAGACTATTTCATAGCATTTGGACCCTATATCATGACCATAACCTGTACATTTCAACCTCATCAGCATTTCCTCCTTCTAGACCCATTCAATCTGCTAACCCTTGATGAAAAAACTCTTGATATTATGAATCATAATAATATAAAGTAAAAATATATGGGCTTAGAACCATTATTGATATTAAATAACATCCCCAAAATTTTTGATTCACATATTGGGCATGTTGACCTAGAATAATTACACATAATTTTTAGTGTAAAAAATGCAATTACATTAACTATCCGCTTAGTCAAAAGTGGTCTTACACAAGTATAGACTTTACAACATATGTTTAATGATTACAACTAGTTTTTGCCTATGTGAAACATTACAACCCTATGACTAGGGAGATAAAATCAAGTGATGGATTACTAATGGCTAAGATAAATTGGGCATCAATGGGAGTGACAATGAAGATCCCTGTGCATGAAAATTATGCCAAAATGAGAACCGTTCATGGATAAAAATACTAATAAATATATGATAGTGATCAATGAATCTTGGCTAAAGAATAAGAGAAACATGCTCTCTAAGCTACCCAAAAAAAAATTTAGATCAGATTTCAAAAAGGAACTTTCAAACATGATTACTCCCCTAAATCATGTGGTCGATAGTGAAAACACTGAAAACTTCTACCCCTGAATGTTCATGGAATGAATATTATTTTTTATATAAGTTAGTTCATATACTATGGTGACATTATCAATGATTCTCTTCATCATTGGCTGATAAATGTAAACTCTACAAAGTAGTTCTTCATGACTTTGTACTTGGTGTATTCATTGCCATCACAAATAATTTATCCTAGCCTCTCACAATAGGGTAATAATCCCCCACAACATAAGTATATGAATGCTTCCCTCAAATAACTCTAGAGGCAAAAAATAAGTAACTCAAAAGGGTGAACAATGCTCTCACAATGAATGTAGTGAAATCTATTTATGAAGACTTAAGTAATAAGAATCTTTCATGAAGAAACTACCTTGATTAACCATTATGATAGTTACTTAATTCAATTCCAAAAGTTCACATATATTAGGGTCTGATGATTTTAGGGATATCCCCTATGGATACTAGGGTTAGCCAATAATAAAATTATACTGATATATTTATGTAGGCAACTGGAAATAATTCATAAATGCTAAAGAGATAAACACATGTTAAGAGATTCATTCTCATCCTCTTTAAGACATTTTTCATGTAAAAATAAAATAAATTCTCAATAAATTAAGTCAAATATCTCTCAATTCAAGCTTCACTCATATCTTTTTATAGATTCTATTAAAAGTAAGGGATTTGTGAAAAGAAATATTGAAATTGGTCCTTCATATGAGCATGTTCTTGTATGCAATTAGAAATGCATCATGTTTATAAATAAATATTAACTTAGATAGATAGATCATACCATACACTTCCGATTGGGGACACATTTGTTAAATGAGAACATGACTAATATAAGAATCTAATAGACTTGATTAGGGGATCTCTTACTTTAAAACATGATGTTAGGGAGGCTTCTAAAGCCTTGAATCAAACACAATCATGCAATAACCCTAAGGGAGTCCTATGTTTTGATATCTCAGTAAACTAATAACAAGTAAATCAAATCTAATCTAGTTCTCATCAAATCTTGTGTCACACAGTGGGGGTTATAAAAAATAAAATTAAACATACACAAGATAAATATATTCACATCAATTTTTACATAATCCTAATGCATGGAAGAGAATTTCAAATGCATATCTATCTACTCTTACAAATGAGGAACAAAGTTAGGAATACTTACCTTTGAAGATGAACCCGCCAAGCCTAAATCTCTGCCTTGGACAAGGTACTTTACAAGAGGTTGTTGTGGCATGCAAAGATGATAAAGATAAATTAGCTCAAGGCTACAAAAGCTATCAATCATCCAAAAGACTTCTACACAAGAAAAGAACTTTAGCTCTAAATAACTTATGAAACCCTAAGCTTGCTCCTCACATAGAATGGTAGATAAGAAAATGCACAATAGATCTTACTTCTTCTTCTCTTCTTTAAATAATGGTGAAATGACTTGTATATATATGCATATTTGACTCTAAACCCTTCCAAAAATATCAATCGATAGGTTCAACCCATTTAACCTAGCACAATTTTAGATAATAATTCACTAGGTCATGAGCTAGGTCAGTCAAAGGCCAAACTAGTTCATAAGTAAAAATTACTTGAAACTGTACAGGGTCGACCCAGTCAACCTAGTATGGCTAACTAAAAAAAAGGGATTAAGGTGAGGAACAATAGGATAAAATGTATAAAATTAATAGAAAGGGTACATTAGAGAAGAATAATCTTAGGGATAAAGTTTTTAGGAGACAAGTGTGTAGGTAACAAGTGGCAAAAGGGATAATAATCTTACAAAGCATCAATGGTCTACCCACCCCTTTCCCAATGCACCCCTTAAGGCATGCACTCAGAGAGATTAAGATTATATGGGTTCCTATAAAATACAAATTATTAGTAATTTATAAAATATTGAAAATAGTATGTGTATACTATGCCCCACTCAAATCTCATCACATGTCATGTGAGTGCAACATGAGATGGTGCTTCAGGAAATAGAACATGATAACACATAATGATGATGCTAACCAAAATGTAGTAAGGATAAAATAAGATAAATGAAAGGATAGTATTGAAAAACACATACCTTTATTTTCCTTAGTGATGCATATAAATAAGTAGACTGCAAGAGAAGTAAATTTATCCAATGTGAAGAACATTAGGTGAACCTGTAGAAGTTAGTGCAAAAAATAGTCAAAAATCAAAATTTTTGGAAGATAGGCATATAGTAGTGGAAAATATTCTCTACATAATCATTATTATAGAACATTTTACTATTAAAAATATATATTATTAAAAACAAAGATATAGGTAAAATAAAGAATTTGATGAAAAATATTTGAAAGATTTAGATTTTTGAAAAGTAAGTTTAAATAAGGTCAAAGGGAAGTCATTTGGTATTTTTGATTTGTGAAGGAGAGAAAAATAGATTTTAAAGATAAAACGAGCTAGGATGGAAAGGAGACAACATGATAGATGAGAGTGACCCCTAACGATGGGAGTAGGTGCACTACAGATAGGCAATTGAGAATCTCAAGCTAGTTTTTGAATATTTTAATGATTTAAGTTTATTTTAGAAATTTGTAATTTAAATTATTTAAAGACATAAAAATTAACCCAAAATAAATGCTAAGGGTATGAAAAACCATTTAGTGAAATGGGTTTGAAAGGTTTTTGGAAATAAGTGCCAGAAGACATTTATTTCATAAAATGTAAGGGGTCAGTAGGTAAAAACAACTAAGTCGATCCAATCAACCTAGTAGGCTGAAACTTGGTAAAATCCATATTTCCAACCTAGTAGGTATGTGCCAACATAGTTTATTTTCCATACTACCAACCTAGTACATTTTTGTCGACCTAGTATAAAAAGTCACTGTACAACAACTCAGTATTAAGAGGGGAAAGATATAGGGGTTGACTTAGTTTGTGAAGTCAACCAAGTTAAAATAAGGAAATTTTGATCAAACTAGTTTTTGACCAAGGGACTAGAATAGTATGGAAATGCATGTAAAAGGTTGAAAGAGTGCTAGAATGGCCTAAAATGACCGACTAAAGACTAGAAGGGCCGATTAGGCTAAACATAAGTCGAATTGATAAAAATGACTAGATTAAAGTAATTTAAGTCAGTTTTTATTAAAATTTGAAAAGAATGTATTTTGATTATGAATGACATGGAGGAGCTAATATATTTGAAAATAATGTAATTTGATTATGCATCATATCTCCTAGACTTATTAGAGCACTTTTTTATACATGATAGATCTAGATTGATGTCATTAGGCCTAGGAGGCATAATAGACATGTGTAGGATACCACTTAGTTCAGATTTGTTAGTTATGTTCTTGGGATCTTGGGAATGATTGAATAATACCTTTAGGTGGGAGGTGGATGGGGATACCATAGAGGTGGGTATAACCTTAGAGGATGTGCATGCCATCGTAGGTTTACCCATAGTAGGTACACCCATGGTTATGGGGGTACTAGATAGTGTTGAAGAGAGGAAAGCCCTAACTATATGGGTAATAGGCTTAGAGATGATATACCTATCAAAGTTTTGATCCCAATCTGGATAATGTGAATGCAAAGGCTGAATGATCACAAAATAAAAATTTGATGCATACCATAATGAAACTGAAGTAAGATGAAATCATAGAGTTATAATAATGCATAAGATAAGAGATATGAGCAAAACCCAAACTTACATTAATCTAGACAAGATCAATAAATATTACACCTCACAAAATATAAGGAGAATAGGCTATTAAATAGGCTGTGAAGAGGCATGCATCCAAAACCATTTTTCAATGTGAACAAAGGTTAGTTTTCAAATGAATAGTAACCCCATGTGTTAGAGATAAGTCAACATTGGTTGGTGAATGACAAGGCATCCTCATAAACCCATTTGACAACAATTTCCACATGTGGGTATGCAAATATATGACCTCATAAATCATCCTAAATAACCAAATATCCACCTAAGCATAGTGAATAATACAAGTGTATTAAAAACCTAAGTAAGGTGAAAAATATACACTAAGACCCCCCCTTAAGCATAGCTTAGGTGGGTAGTAGAATTGGGTCCCAACAATTAGACCTAATTAGGTACCCAAGTACAAATCAATCTCTCATAAAGTGGAGAAAAGGGAGAAAAACCAGTGGCAAAAAATTCCCCCCCAAAAGAGAGATATAAAAGAAGAGAAGAGGCTAGAAGGCCCCCTTGAAGATGATGTTGCTATTGATGTAGACCATACCCCAAGAAGAGCTCATAGATGAACTTGATGTCTGTGAAGAGTTTGGTAAATATATTTGTAACCTATTCTGAAGATTGATAAAAACTCAAGTCGATGACTTAACCATGAATAAGCTCTTGGATAAAATGCATGTGAATCTTAATGTGTTTGGTCTACTGGTGTTGAATTGGATTCTTGTATGTCTATATATTACTTTGGTTATCACAATAGATGATGGTGAAATACTTGATAGGAATGCCAAAATCAAATAGAATCCCCTAAATCCAAATAATATTATTAACTACATTAACAACTCCCTTAACTCCCTTGTACTCTACCTCTGTTGAAGATATAGCAATAGCATTTTGCTTCTTGATAGGCCAATTGATAGGACCAAAACCTAAAGAAAATTGTAACCTGATGTGGACTTATAATTCTAAGTATCCCTAGCCCAATTTGAATCTATAAAACAAACCAAGAAAATCTCTATGCCAAAACTATATTGAATCCTAAATCTATAAGATCCCTCAATATAGTGTAAGATATTTTTACCTGATTTTAAGTATAGCTTATGGGGTTCTTGCATGAATCTAGAGACAAGTTCCACTGCATATGAAATGTCAGGCCTAGTATGAGTCAAATATATGAGGCTACTAATAAACTATTGATATCTAGTGGCATCAACCAAAGGTGCAGAAAAATCATCCTCAAGCTTGACTCCTAATAGAAAGGGAGTCAAAGATGGCTTACAATCAACTATATGAAACCAAGCCAAAATATCAATAGCATACTTGGGTTGTGTAAGTGAAATCCTTGAATCAAATTGTGAAATTTCAATGCTAAGAAAATAATGTAGAAGACTCAATTCAGTCATGTCAAATCTATCCTATAGAGCTATCTTCACCATCATAATAGAAAATGAGGAACTCCTAGTGATCAAAAGATCATCAACATAAAGGACCAATATTAGTAAATAATCTTCCTATTTAAAGAAGCATATATTAGGGTCAAAATGACACCTAGAGAAAATTAAAGTAAGAAGGAAAGAATCCATCTTGGCATACCAAGCCCAAGGGGACTATTTGAGGCCATAGATGGATTTATTATGTCTATAAAGTAAGGATGAATCTTAAACAAACCCAGGTGGTTACTCTATGTAGATCTCCTCCTCAAGGTCTCCATGAAGAAAGGCACTCTTCACATCCATTTGGTGTACATCCAAACCATGTGTTATGGCTATAACTAGTGTGAGTCAAATCAAAGTCATCTTTGAAATAGGTGTAAATGTCTCTAAGTGGTCAATACTAGCTACTTGTGAAAAACCCTTGTTGACCAATCATGCCTTATACTTATCAACTGACCCATCTAATGTAAACTTGGTCTGATATATCCACCTACATCAAATCATCTTCCTTCCCTTAGGAAGTGAATTCAAATCCTAAGTGTGATTTTTGATCAAAGAATAATATTTTTCTTACATAGCACTATCCCACTTAGGTATGCCTAAAGCCTTTCATAATGTCTATGGATCCAAATCAAAAGAAAATAAGGCAAATGGACCACTCTAATAATATTCCTAAGTATTTCCATCATCTATTGGATCCCCTACCCAAGTGATTTCACTCTGAAGTGTTTACCTAGCCCAAAGGGGCCCGATTGTGGATGAGTCAGGTGTTAACTCCTCATCCTCTAAAACATGACTAGAGGTGGATGTAGAAGAATCCTCATCACTATCCTCACTATTAAAACTTGAAGAAGAAGACCCTAGCTTAGGAACCTACTCTAGATGATCCAAATTAGAAGAAGACTCATCAATTCTAAGTACATCTAATGAAAGATAAGATGTGTCAAGTGTTGAGTCTTTAGGGCTCTCTTGAAAGTGAACACTTATCTCTATGAACAAATCATGTGTGGTTGGATGTAGAAGGTGATACACCTTGACACCATCTGGATAATCTAAAAAGATGTAAGGCTTGGATTGAGGTTCCATATATTTGCATTTCTTCTTTGATATATGTGTCATATTTGGAGATTGAAAAACCTTAAAGTAATCAACATCAAGTTTCCTTCCATACTAAGCTTTAAAGAGAGTTACGCCTTTCAAAGCTTTGTGAGAAACCCTATTTTAAATATAATAAGCACAATTAATGGCTTCGGCCCAATACTAAGGTGCCAAGGACCTAGAGTGAATCATAAAACTAGCCATCTCTTTTAAAGATATATTTTTACATTCTATAACACCATTTTATGAAGGATCATAACTAATTGTTTGCTACAAATCAATCCCCTCTATAGTGAGAAATTGCTCAAATATATTGCTGACATATTCACCTCCATTGTTAGTTTGAAGAATCTTGATAAGTTTCTTACATTATTTTTCAACAAGTACCTTAAAGTCTTGAAAATATTCAAACACTTTAGACTTTTGCTTAAGAAAGTAGACCCATGTATATTTTGAGAAATCATCTATGAAAGTTAGAATGTACTTAGCCCTTATAAAAAATAGATTGGGAAAAGGTCCAGATACATCATTTTAAATTAAATCTAATGCTTATGAAGCCCTCCAAGCTTTGAATTTTTCAAATTTTAATTTGGGGTGCTTTATAAGAGAGCAAGCCTCACAAAGTCCATTAGAGAATTGGACTTGAGGCAAGCCTATAACAATGTCATTTTTGCTAAGATATTCAAGGTAGCAGTAGTTAAGGTAGCCAAACTGCTCATGTTATATCCTAATAAATCCATTTGAATGAGTGAGAAATATCATAGAAAAAACATCTAAAGTAAAATGGGAGAAGGTGTATATATTGGAATGGTGATTAGCCCTCCCCAATGCAACTATAGTGTCATTGTGTAGCTCCTTGATCTCAATGAAATCTGGTGTGAACTCGACTCTCATGCCGTATCCTATGTGGGTAATATGATGCACTAAAATGAGATTAGTTGATAGTGAAGGTATACTTAGAATATTTATTAATGTTCTACCTTTGACTTCAATAGACTCTCTCCCTACAACTATTATTGGAGTGTCATCACCCAAAGTGATAGAGAACATGCTATAAGGATCTAAGTTAATAAACTCAACATCTGACAAAACCATATGGTGTGAAGCACTAGATTCAATAACCCAAGATGAAGTAGATGTGGAAGCCACTACAACTAAAGCTTTGCCCTTAGGTTTTTTCTTCCCTTTTTCCTTTACCTTAGAAGATTATTTGGCTGATGATGACTATTTGATATACTCAAGGACCCCTATATTATTTTTATCTAGGATATATGTAAGGTGGTCTATCTATTTCTTCATATGCTTTTACTCATCATGCCCATTCTTGTTGCAATGGGAGCACTTAATTGTTTCTCTCTTAGGTTTCCCTTTAGAGGAGGAGGTTTTAGTGCTAGTTTTTTTAGTGGTTTTCTATTTTTTCTTCTTCTCAGTATCCTTACACTTCTGTTTCTTATCCTTATTGTTAAAGGCTTTCTATTTACCATTCCCATCAAAGAGGGATAAAGGTTTGGAAGATTTGAGGGTTCCCATCTAGATAAATTTATCATGTTCCTTAGTTAAATCTGAAATGAAGCCATTTAAGGATGGCATTATCTAGTTGGCTCCTATGGCTCTCTTGGTAGCATGAAAGGTAGAGACAAATGGAGTAATCAGGTCCTAGTTTTGTAGACATATAAAAAACTAACTACTCATTTTTATTCACAGTTCCACACTCTTTTAAATATAAACTAAGTGAATTAAGCTTGGTGAATAATTACTCTAATGTGTCAAAGTTTCTAGTGCTCAAACTAATTATCTCAATCTCAAGCTCATGACCCCTCATGGTGTCGATTTTCTCAAAACAATTTCTAGGGTGTCCCATACTTCTTTGGGATATTCAGTTGACTCTATGTGAAATAGGAGTTATGATGACACTAAAAGACATAATATTTCAAAAGCTTCATCACATTTATTAAACCATTTTATCTTATCTATTTTAGTTTTGTGCTCAACTTCTATCCCCATAGTTATGCGAAATAACCCTTTACTTCTAAAAACTATTGTAATCTTACTTTTCCATTCCTAGTAATTGAAGGATGTGAGTGATTTAAAAATTCTAAGATCCATTTTAGAATTAATATTAATGTGTTTTTTGTTGTTGCAGAAATCAAATATGTAAAAAAAGAGAGAATTGCATAATAGAATCACAACCACAATATAACCCCCTTGAAACTATGTTATGTAGCTCCCCCTAAATTTTGGAAATTTATAAATTAGTGTGTTTTATAAGATAAATTAATCAAAAAATGTTAAATAAAAAAATAAACACATTTTCAAAAGATGGTACTCAATTTTGAGTTATCATTTACAAGATATTAACAATATAATTTCTTGTAAATAGGCCTATGACTAAAAATTTTCATTTTAAACTTGATAAAAGTACCCTTGGGAGAGGTAAAATATGAATTCCAACCACCCATTGGAACCATAATTTCACCACATAATTAAAAAATTTAATGAAGTGATTTTTTTTTATCAGTTGCATCAGGATGAGTGTAAGTGAGTGTGACTTCTTATTTAAGGAAGAATTACAACTTAAAATAAAAATTAATGAAATGTACAACTATTATTTATATCATAAGTCAATAAATCCAATGCCTTAAACTCCATTATAGTCTTTAAAAAACAATTTTTAGTAGGTAAAGACAAATGGGAAAAAAAGTGGCATCTTAGTCAAAAAAAAGGTGCAGTTATCATTTTTAACATTTCATCTCAATGCTCTCTTTTGGAAAATTTAACACAACAGATCCTTACCATGTCTTCCATGATTCTCTTACCATGTAGTATATCATAAATCCACACTTCTCCAACAAATTATCCAGATTTAGAATGGATTTTTTCAATGCCAAGATCCCTTCTTCCTCTAATGCCTCAACTCCTCTTCTTCTAGTTTTCTACATAAAAGGATGAAAATTTATTTTCAACACCTTCTCTCAACATAAAAAGGATTCCAAGCTTTGATGTATGACACCTTAGTTATATTGCTCTTTTCTTTCCAAAAAAAAAATAAGGGCCTTGGTTTTGTTTAGCACCAAACTCAAAAAAATGTGTATACTTAATCAGGTAGCAAGGTTTCGAGTGCATAGGTCCAAATGGGATGTGAAGGAGCACACAAGCCCAATGAGGTCTAAGGGAGACCAAACATAGTCCTTGGAACCATGTTGAATCCATGGAGGTTCTTTCTCTATACACATAGGTTTATAACAAACAAAATGCCTACAACCATACAAGAATCGATCAAAAAATAGAATTAGGAATAAGAAACACTGCTATATGCAGAGTAATACACCCAATTTTATGAAAAATAACCCCTACAAATTTTTTTTTCACTTTAGTTGAGCTAATTTTTTTTGAGATTTTTAAGGCTCCCCAATTTCTTTTTAAATACTCACAAAAATTGCCTTAAAATACATGCAATAAAACTCTAGATTTCAAATGAAAGATAACAACAATGAAATACCAGACAAATTTTTACCAGCTAGGCTTTGATACCATATCAAAAAAACTATCACAGTCTAGATAATGTGAATTTAAAGGTCAAATGATCACACGAGACAAAGCTAGTGCACACCATAATCAAGCTGAAGTAAGATGAAATCATAAAGCAATAATATTGCATAAGACAAGAAATATGAGCAAAACCTAAACTTTCATTAATCCACACAAGATAAATAGCTCTCACACCTCATAAAACATAAGGAGAATAGGCTATTAAATATTCTAAGAAGAGGTGTAAATCCAAAACCATTTGATAATGTGAACAAGGGTCAGTTACCAAATGAATAGTAACCCCATGTGCTAGAGATAAGTCAACATTGGTTGGTGAATGAAAAATCATCCTCACCAACCCATTTAACCACAATTTTCACATGTGGGTGTGTAAATATATGACCTCATAAATCATCCTAAATAACCAAATATCCACCTAAGTATAATGAATAATACAAGTGTAGTAAAAACCTAAGTAAAATTAAAAATCTACACTAATAACACCTTGGATTGAAAGTGAGCATGTTTGATGTGTGTGTGTGTGTGTGTGTGTGTGTGTGTGTGTGTGTGTGTACACATATACATCATAGATTCTAGAAATCTAGAAGGCTATGATAGGACTTGTGACAATAAGGTTACTATGCCATAAATTGGATGGTAAGGTACCACTATTTGTGATAGCCTTAAGCCATATGATATTGGAATAGAGGGTGTTAAATGACTTAAGATATATCATCTGGGTATGGCTCATACATGACATGTATGGAGTGATATCTAGTGGGAAAAGGTTATTGGGACTGGTTATATTGTTGATGACATGGATATATGAGAGGTTTCCCATGTATTGCCTAGTTGGGTTGCCTCATGTGGTTGATGATAGGTTGCCTCAAGTTTAGATATGTATATAAGACTAAGTAGCTTGTGTTGTGCCCCAAATCTCAATGATATAGATACTGAGATGAGTAGATATTGTATGGCAGCCATATGTGCACATTACTATGATATGGCCTCATTGGGAGACAATTACACCAACTTTATTATGGATAGAGGTGATAGGGCACTATCCCTGGTGGATGGAACTGTATCTGATGGCATGTATACCAAGGTAGATGGGATTACCTCATCCATTGCATTGATAGTGGTTCCCACATTTTGGGCTCAACATATGAGAGAGCCATGGGGGAGAGGAGGACTAAGGCTACTAGTTTTTCAATTTATGCTTATGACCCTATGTGAGAGATCATGGATATGTCAATCATAATGAGCAGTAGAGCAAGAAGAGTATCATAGGTATCATCACCAAATTTTTATTAGGAGTAATGACCACCTTAGACATAATATCTATGGAGAAAATTGGAGAGAGTGGAGACATTAAACATCTCAGATGACTCATCAAGTGGGCCATGATAGAGTTGGGCTATAGAGAGACCACTCAGGTATAGCATGAGATGGGTACAAGGCATGATTCTAAGATTTTTTTCTAGGTAGTGACCTATATATGAGGTTATTAGAGGACATACTGATGGGGAGACCATGGTTGATGGTCATGCATATGGAAAGATGGTAGTGGCCAATACACAAACAAGTAATAAAAGATGGTTAAATTTGTGTTTTAAGTTTACTTGAGATAAACTAGAGATAGATAGATTTTGAGATATATCAATGATATAATATCTATAGAGTTTGATTTTGTAGGTGTTATATAAGAGGACGAGACTAGATGGGGGTCCTTAGTGAGGTGTGCACTCCATGATATCTTAGATGAGACACTGATGCTATTCAACACCACTACACTAGAGGATTCCAAGGTACCATCTACCCCAGCTCAGGCGAGCTGGTTTAGATTAGTTAAAGAGGTTGTGAGGTAGTTGTGAGTTTATAGATAGGGGATATAACCACTGATAGAGGAGAGTTTAGGAGAAGCATGGACATGGTAGTCCTTGGCTAAGGAGAGAGACACATGTAGCAACCTTAGCCTATTTGACACATGTATAGGAGTAAGAGAGAGTGACACATCTAGAAACCCTAGCCTAATTGACATAGGTGCAAGCTCAAGTGGCTCATCTATAAGGGTAGGTATTAGGACTGAGATCTCAGATAGCCCCTTTATATAATTATATTTAGAGGAGATAGATCGAGGCATCTATGGATAGCATGGGTAGGCCACGAGATTAGTATGATGGAGCCCAACCATAGAGTTGAAGCTTTGTATATTGTTGTATTTTTATATTAAAACTCATGATATATATAGATATGTCTCATTTTGGGATTTGGATTGTTAATTGTATATGTTTTAATTATGGTTATTAGTTGTGAATGCTTTGATATATTTATTTATAGCACATGTATTTATTTGTTGTTCTATATGCTATGGGAAACATATGAGTTGTGGTTTTTTTTCTAGAATTATGTAGGACACATGCATGGTTTAAAATAAACAAGCAAAAAAGGATTTGGTAAAATATGATTAATAAAAAATGTACTACACACTATTTCATGTTGGGAAATGTGTAATAACAAGAAAATGATTAAGTATAAGAAACCAAAGGGTGGTAAAACAAGATGGTAAAAAGTTTATTTTTAAACCAAAAATTGGCACCAAATTAAAACAAGTAAAATCACACTAAATCACCTTGGTAAGTATGAAATTAATGTAATAAAGTGGAAAACACATGAAATAAAAAATGGTATAAAAATAAAATCAATTAAACCAATCAATCATACAAAATCACATTGGCAAGTATAAGAGAAAAATAAAATTAGAAAATTTTGGTCTTAAATTTATCATACTAATTCAAGCTAGGAAGTATGAAAAATTCAAGAAATGTTTGGATTCTTACATTAAATAAAAAAATAATAAGATAAAATCAAAATATAAATGAAGCATAAAACATACTAAATCAAGTTGGTAAGCTTGTCAATGACATGTAACTTCATAATCAATCACATCTTATCTCATATTTGGCACATATAATTTTGATTGTGACTTGGATTATTGGAAATTTTTGTGAGGAAGGTCAAGTCCTATCCATGGTCTTACACTATAACTCACAAAGGGAACATCAATGAGGTGGAATAAATGTGAAAATCTAGTAACAAAGGATGTTAGTTATAGGAATGTGAAATTATGGTAATCTGTGAGGAAGGCCAGGTCCTATCCATTGTCTTACAATGCAACTCACAAATGGAATCCCAAGGGGAGTGATTTGTGAAAAAAATAATATTTATCAAGAAAAAATATGAGAAATGTAGAGAGTTAAAAAGGGAATGTAAAAATCATAACTTAGGCATCTTATGAGAATACCTTGGGAGACAAAAATCATACTAAGGACATGAGAAGAATTACATGATTAGTGATCATCAATGTGCAAAACAATTTTTTTTGCTATAGATACAAATATTTGTAGGAAAATAAATGTGCTACTAAGATCAAATCATGAAGGTAGATTAGTAAAATAAAATTAAAATGGAACTACCTTCCCACGACGTGTTCCTCATTCCTTAGGATCCCTTACAGAGCCATTGATCTACTACAAACATTGGGTATTTATGTGAGAAAGTAGGTATCACTAATATATATATATATATATATATATATATATATATATATATATAATTCTCCTTTTCTAATATATTGGCATATCATACCCTAATGGACATTGGCTCTATCATGAGGCCAATTGTGGAGTTTGAGATGCGACTAGAAGAAGAATATGTGCTTTGAATCACATCTTTTAGTGTGATTAGACTTTTAAGAATTTTGGGATGTTTTTTCCTTTTGTTATCATTGCCTTTTGTTAATTGATTTTATATTTTAAATGTTTTTAAATATTTTTAGGATTCCTCCTCCATATGGAATTGGAATGATCAATCATGAGAGATAGAGTGATACACATGAATGAGATTTAGGCTTAGGTTAAAGGAAGCTAAATGACTAAATATGAGATTGAATAAAACACTTAGGCTTAACAATGAACCAACATGTTATCTCAAGTCTCAACCATGTATATTTTTATTTTGAAAAAATAGAATTAAGGGAAAAAGGAAATCCAAAGTGGACTGGTGAAAGGAGAATATAATGAGATTAATTATTTTCTAGCTGATCACATGGTAAAAAAAGAATGAATAAAGGGAACCAGGTTTGTATAACCAAGTCAAAATGAGAATTATTCATGTATAAATAGATAATAAAGAAAACAACCATGAAGAAAAAATAAGGGATTTTATAAGAAATAAACTCAATAAAGGAAGAGAAAACAATGATAAATAAGACATCTATATGCAAACTTAAATGACAATATAAGAAATACAGAGTGCAAAAGTAAAGGTCATCATATATTATATATATGAATTTAACCTAATATCAAATGATATAACAAATAGATAAATATAAAACTGGAGCATACATCCAATCCAAATGAAAATGTAAATAACACCATGTATGTGTTCATAAATACTGATAGATTTTCCCACATATTATCCATAACATTTGATATATCTTTATGAATTTTGAGTCAAATTATCATTATTATCTTGTCTATATTTAGTGAAAATAAGGAAAATACTTCTCATCTAATCTCCTCAATAGAAAAGGTAGGAATGTTAGATGGATGGTGCTAAAGACGGCTATTGGGAAAAGGATGTTTAGAAGATTGTACATAAGTAGACACTATAGGAGATGAAGGAATCATCAGTGGGGAAGGATCCATAGGTATGGGAAGGTCCATGGGTAAAGCATTCATGGGTGGAAGAACAAGAGATGATGAAGGGAATACATGAGGGGATGGAACCATGGGAGGTGGAATAACAGGAGAATAAGGGGATCCTTATTGTGAGAATGAAGTATAGGAGGAATGGAAGAAGGGGCGGGAATAGTTATAAGGTGATATTTAAGGTGTTGTTGAAGGATGCAATAATGATCAGTGTGATGGGTGTCACATTAGTGCCAAAGATAATACACCTCTCCATACTTAGGCATATACTTAGGCAGTACCTTTGGGGGAGGTATGCCTTTATCTAAATATTGAGGGGTAAAAAGAAACAAAGTGTCAAAATATTATCATAGTTTATAATAATGCATGGATGAATGATTATCTATGTCATGAAAGTAATAGATACACCTATGAGTAGGATTGGTAGAGGTACTCATAAGAGGAGGTGTAATAGGATCAAAAGAAGCTTGGGAAGGCTTGTTGACCCATTTGGTGGGTAAAAAATACATCTAAGGTAGAGGAAGCAAACCATCACCAAAAGAAGGTGATGGTGGGGAAGGAATGAGATTGGGCTCAATGGAAGGGGCAATGGGATTAGAAGTAGGAAGAGACTCAGCTAAAGCAAGAGAATGAATGGGCTCAAATATAGAGGGAGTAGAAATGGGTTCAACTATAGCAAGCTCTATTGAGAGAGGGGTGGGGTCTATAGAAGGCCAAAGAAGGGTTGCATGCATCTTAGGGATAAGTAGGTTATAATGGTCAGGGTACTTAGTAAATATGTAAGTCCCAGTCATAGCACAATTCATAAGCATACCCTATATGGTTATTCATAAATTAGAGGTGTTGGAATCATCTCTATCCTTTGATAAAGATGAAAAATACTAAAATTAAGAACTAAAAATGATGTAATATGTGAAGATAGATGAAAATATTGAAGCAAAGAAGAATGATAACATATAATCTCAGCATCATAGGCCTAAAAAAGACTACCTTACTATGTATCATCTAAAGAATAACCATCATCATAGTCAAGTGTTTGAAGATCAATGATGCACATAGAGATGGCTTTATCATCTGATGATGTGTGATGAATAGAATGTCAAGTCTTAGTCAAGATAATGGGAATGTCATCACAAAGAATTTTTCAAGAACAAAATTACAAAGAAGCAGGAAGCTAAGAGATGAGATGAGGTCAGAGATCAAAATTTTTAATCTTGAGATTGATCTCAACAGCTTCATCATCATCAAAATCTAAGAGGTTGGGGAGAATATTCCCAAGGATTTCAGGATGACCATTATAACCTCAATTTGAGTTGATGGGAAAGTTGAATCATTGAGACCGATTGAATGGAACACTAGGCAAAGGCTCAAGAGTAGAAAGCTTGAAGACACCACAGTCTTAGAATTATTAAAAATTTCAAGGGTTAATGTCACCTTGAATCTTATATATGGCTCCATTATGAGGGAATTTAATGCATTGGTAAGCATTAAAATCAACAACTCTCATATGGTGATTCCATGACCTACCAATCAAGATGTTATAACATAGAGTAAATTTAAATATCATCACCTTAACACTAATGGTGATAGGTGGAATGGTAATGGGAATCCACACACAATCTAAAGGAGAAATTTACCTTTGATCATGTCTTTGACATGTGTTATGTGTAGACTTGATATTGCATTCAGAATATCCAAAGGTTTTGATAAAATTGAGAGAGGAAAAATAGTAGCTAAAAAACTCATCAATCTAGGCACACTTGACTTGGATATCTCCAATTTGGACACTAACTAATAGAAGAGGATCATTTGTTTGAAGTAGAATCTCATCAAGAATCATAGAAGCAATAGGAAATTTTAAGGAAAGATAAGTGCCCATTATTTCATCAACATGGATGACCATCTCTTCACATTATTGTAATATGCTATCTTTGGATCTAGATAAGGTTGATTTACATCCTACTATGGGAGAATGAGGGATGCTCATTTTGAATAAGAGTTGTATAAGATAGTTTTGATGGTGTAGAGAGGTCCTCATAAGCTCAAGGAATTAAATTTGAGATGGGAGACTAGTGAGTTCCATGATGGGATCCCACTCATCATAACCCATAAAAAGGTTGTTAGAAATAGGTGCATATTATTAAAGGAGGTCCTCGAAAGGAGGAATTGAAGTACATTGGAATTTGTGTTGATAAGAAGGAGAAGGTTTAGAAAAAGTTTACAAATTATGTTGTGAAGATGAAGTAGTTGGTTGAAGTCATTTTTGAGAATCGGTAGAAGAAGTGTTGATAGAAGATTGATTATCATTAGTGTTAGGTAAATAAGATGGAGGGATCATAGAAATAGAATGGGAAGTGTTATCCAAAAGAGTGGTAATTGGTTCATTAAAGGTTATAAGGTCATCTTTCCCCAACTCATTTAAGTGAGTTGCAGAAGAATCCTAGATGACATGAAATTTTCAAGACAATAGAGGAGTGTAGATAGGTTGATGAACAATTAAAGAAACTACCCTTCACATATTAGTCATATTAACCACATTATCCTTAGAAGTTGGGTCAACAAGACTTTCTACATTATTGGTGGAAGGGGTGGGCTTGTTTTGGGTATCTTGATTAGGTTGGTGATTAGGAAGAGGGTCTTGATAGATAATCAAATGATCATTAGCTTGATGTAAAGTTTGAGATATAGTATGTGTTTTATGAGCCTTAAAAGCAATGTCATAGGCTTGTTGACATTTTAAAATGATAGAGTCATGATCAAAATTAGGACAAAGAAGAAAATCCATAGCTAAATTTTGAAGCTACCTATATGTCTCATGATAATGATCCCAACTAGCATGGAACCAACAAAACTTGTTGGGATCATAACAAAATCTCTTAGGACAAGTGGGATCAAGTTATCATGGTAGAGACCTAGGTAGATGTTTTATTAATTCAGCCGAGAATAAAGGTTTGTGAACATTGATGTTATTAGGTGAAGATAAATGAGGATTGGTGTATTGTTGAGAAGGGGGATATGGTTCTGAAGTTTGGTTAGGAATAATAGCTTGAATATTGTGAATGGTGTCATAAGAGTCTATGACACCATCATTGGTAGCATTAAATTTTTTATTTTTAAGTAAAATATGAGTACCCATAGAGGTTGGGGTGGCTTTAATTGATGCTTAAGGAAATCTTGACATTTAGCTTGGTCAATAGCCTACTCTAACATATGTGGAGAGAGAGTATGAACTTGATATTTTAACTTGGGAAAAAGAGCATTGGTAAAGAGATGGAAAAGGTTATCATTGACCATGTTATGTTCACATTTATTGGACAATGTTTTCCACATTTTAACCAAATGTTTGGCAATTTCATTTTAAAGTTGTTTGAATATTATAAAGTGAGATAAAGTATTCTCAGGAAGATCACTAGTTTGGAGCTCTTGGACTAAAGCATTTACTAAATCTTCCAAACTAATAATAGAATGGGTTTTAAGTTGGTTATACTAATCTTAATAATCACCCATGAGGGGTTTTTATAATATCTTGGTAGAGGCAAAGGTATTCATTTTGAACCAATATTTATAGAGTTTTCTAAATGTTTTGAGATGAAGAGTACCTCCTATATGAATATTATCAATTTGAGTGGTAAGAGGTTCATTTTGAAGATGAACAATTGTCTTGTTGACAAGAGGAGGTTAAGGGATGATATTACCATGGGAATCTCAAAGAGAAAGAGGGGGAACATTTTGATTATGCATGCCCCAAGGCATTGGTTGAAGGTGGGTTTGAAGATGGAGAAGGTGATTTTGCATGCTCATCATTTGATTTGTATTATGAGCTTGAAAAGTATTCATTTGATTAAGTGTTTGTAATAGGAGTTGGTGGGTTTAATTGGCATTTTTAGCATGATTTGAAGCATTAGTGTTGGAAGGAGTGACTTGGGCACCACTACTGGTATTGGTAGGATCTTGAGAGGAACTGTTAGAGTTTGAGGCACTAGTGGCAAAATTGGTTTGTGTGGAAAACTATGGACTAGTGAAGGGATGAGAAGATGAAGCAATAGAAGAAAGATTACATTAGGTATCAAAAAATGCACTAGAGGAAGAGTTAAGGAGAGTGGGTCTTGGGAGATGGCCACTAGATGTAGAACCTACCATGTTAGTGGATATAATAAGCATGGAGGTGGAAGAAGTTAAATAAGAAGAGGTCATGGTATGATAATGGGTCATAATAGAGGGAAGAGGTTGAGAATAAAAGAAAGTAGTACCTCTAAATCCATTTGAGAATGTGGGATAAGGTGAATGAGGCTCTTTGGATTGATCATTAATCATGAGATTGTAAGTGGTAGAGGGATCCTTTCCTGGATGTTGAGGACATTCAGAGAGAAAAGAAGAGCATTTTAAGGGTATACTCTAATTTGGGTTGATCTTCTAGTGAGAATAGAGGATTAAATTGTAAATAAGAATTAGGAAGGTTCCCATAGTTCATTGTGTGAGTGGCTATATGAAAATTACTCTCATCTAGGATAGGATCCCTATTCTACTTATGGGAGACACTATGAGAGTTGGTAAGACTCATCATGTATGTTGAATGTAACTCAGTATTGTCTTCAAATAGAAATTTCATTATGAAGGAGAACAAGGCAAGAGAGATGTAAAGATCAAGGAGATAGGAAGTGAAATAAATAGAACAGAGTTGATTGGGTTAATAGACTACAAAAACATGGCCTAAAAATGGTGCATAGTCGACTGGGTTGACCTATTACAATAAATAGAGGTTGAAAAAGTGTACAAGGTCAATAGGGTTGACCTAGTACAATAAGCAAGGAAAAATAGATAGCCTATAAGAAACTGTGATGATATAAATGACTGTGTACTAAAAAAAGAATAATTTTGTAAGTACTTATGAAAGAAAGAAATGAAATAAACATACAATCAATTGGATGAATGAGATTAATCCAATTGAGGCACACAACATAAAACCTTGCACCAATGTTGGTTAATGCAAGTTTTTGTAATATAATATACAATCGAGTATAGAGCAAGAAATCAACTTGGAAAGTAAAATATAACTAAGTGGTCAACCTGAATGTTATTAGATTATTAGAATATAATTTTAGATGTGATGAAGTTAGATATAAGCAAGGAACTATAAAGTAATCTAAGGATGGTTTCAAGATGTTTGGGCTGAAAGAGATCTATATTGGCAATGGTACCAGCTTGGTATTAGGGCCTACCCTCTCACTTCACACACCATAGTGATAAGGGTGTTAGGTGCTTAGCCAAAACATACCATTAACCACATGTTTATACTTGGATAGAAAACCAAGTTAGCTTCTCCCTTGGTGATGAAATCCAACTAGGTAGGCTTTGGTTAGACAATTGTTAAAATCCATTTAAAGATTTTATGATTTGGTAGTGTGTGCATAAAAGAGAAAATAGTGAAACTAAATGGTATATTTAAAACCATCTAATTAGACTATGTGATCTATTCTAAGCATGAAATCAATAATAAATGAAAGTGTGAAGTAATTACTAGCAAATAAGTGTTCATTTCAACTTTGAAAAATAGTACAATGTCAATTCAGTTGATAGTGTCACCTCTATACTATAAAAGCAAAGGTATGAAAATGAACTACATCAACAAGGTCGACCTAGCTTTCCAAAAAAAATATAGAACTACATTGACAGGGTCAACATAGTTGACTCTACAGGGGTAGTTTTAAAGACTGCAAAATATGAAAAATAGGATTGTAAGGAAAGAGAGAAAAGGATAGAAAGGAACCTTGGTGGGTTGGAAGATGCAGATAAGAGAGATTGTTTTTGAATAACCATGATTAATACTTGAATTTTTTTTCTAACTGTGTCAACTAATTTGATCTAGCTTTGTAAAAACCTATTGTTGACAGCCTAAAAATGTACAGGATCAACTGGATCGACCTAGTATGTTGAATTAGATGCTTGCAAGTGTATAGGGTAAATTGGGTTGACTTAATATGATGAAATTAAAGTTTGAAAGATTGTACTATGTTGACTAGGTTGATGTAGTAGCTTGTGCCTGAATAAGAACCTACATAGATAGAATAAAGTCATATTGATGCAAATGTGTGCTAAAACTATGCATAAAAGTTAGTACTATGTCAATACAGTTGATCCAACATCACAATGTATGAAAAATAAAATGATAAAATAATGAAATAAGTGAAGCAAACCTAAAAGGGTTAGTTTCACATTGGGTTCACCAGAATGTATGCAATCATAAATACATCATGTCTATAAATCAATCATAACTCAGAGAAGATAGATAATATCATACACTTTCGATTGGGGACATATTTGTTAAGAGAGAACATGAGCAATACGGGGATCTTATAGACTCGATTAGGGGATATCTTACCATAATAAATAATTATAGGGAGGGTTTCAAAGCCTCCAATCAAGCACAATCATGTAATAACCCTAAGGGAGTCCTTTGTTTTGATATCTCACTAAACTAATAACAATTAAAGCAAATCTAATCTAGTACTCACCAAAGCTTATGGCACAAAGTAGGTATTATAAATAATAAAATTAAACATTCATAAAATACCTATACTCATTTCAATGTATATATAATCCTAATTCATGGAAGAGAAGTAAAAATGCATATCTATCTACTCTTATAAATGAGGAACAAAGTTATGAATGCTTACCTTTGAAGACAAACCCATTGAGTCTCAATCTCTCCCTTGGCAAAGGTGCTTCACAAGAGGTTTTTATGGTATGTAAAGATGACAAAGATAAATCATATCTAGGCTACACATCCTATCAATGCATCCAAAAGACTTATCCACAAGACAAGATCCATATCTCCAAATAAATTATAAAACCCTAAGCTTGCTCCTGAAGTAGAATGGTGGATAAGCAAATGTCAAATAGCTCTTCATTCTTCTTATCTTCTTAAAATAATGGTGAAATGAACTTTTATATACAGGTGGATTTGACCATAAACCCTTACAAAAATCCTTTCCAATAGATTTAACCTAATTGACCTAGCATAATTTTAGATAATTATTCACTAGGTCATGAACTAGGTCGACCAAAGGCCAAACTAGTTCCTAAGTAAAAATTACCTGAAACTATTTAGGGTTAGCCCAGTTGACCTAGTAAAAACTATTGACAAAGAGGGATTAAGGTGATGAATAGGAGGATAAAATGTAACAAATTATTGGAAAGGGTACAATAGAGAAGAACAAACCCAGGGATAATGTTTTCAAGAGACATGTGTGTAGATAACAAGTGGCAAAAGGGACAATAATCCTACAAAGCACCAATAGCCTACCCACCCCTTTCCCAGTGTACCCCTTAAGGTTTACAGTTAGAGAGGTTGAGACTCGATGGGTTCCTACAATATACAAAGTGTTAGTTATCAATAAAAGTTTGAAAATATTATGTGTATACAGTTCCTGACTTAGAGGATTACTAGATAGATTTATTTTATGAGTATGAAGTGATTAGATGATATTAGAGAAATATGAATATTTATTAGATCAAGGATTTAATAAATAAATGGGTTTAGATTACATGGTGGAGGACATGACAGATTTCATTGACCTTAGGTATGTTGATAAATTTACTACTCCTTTTCCAACCATCAATTTGGTTAATAAGAGAGCTTGTAGATATACAAGGATGAACCAATGTTATCTTGGTCAAAACTAAGAAATGGTTTGATAATAAAGTGGCATAATTTATAGAATTGGGTTAATCTAAGAGATCAAATAAATCATCCCCTACAAAGGAAACCCTTGTATCATCTCCAAAGAAGAGTAGTACTAGTTTATCGATTCCATCATCTAGCTCTTCAATCTTTGAGGATGGTGATGAGGAAGATCCTAAACATATTAAATCACTTGGTAAAAATTGTGAAGTAAGCTCTATTATGGAAATTAAATTGAAAGTAAATAAGTTTGTTATGTTGCAATATTATTTCTCTCTTGGTGACCCCTCTCTTCTCATTCCAACACTACCCAATAGTGCCTTGCCTTACCCATAGATGAAACTCAAAAGTTACCTAATAAATAAGTTGAGTAATTCATTAATTCATCCCATTTATTTTCCCCTACCATTACTCTTCTTCCAAAATATTATCCTCCAAACCAACATGCACCACCTCTTACTATATGTCAAATGACTACCTTCAATGATATGTCATTTCAACGGATCCAACCCATGCTAAATAAGAGAAAGAGGTAGTATAGGAATACATTTCATATTTTGATGTATTTGTTGATATTATTAAGTTTTCCCCTCTGAATAAAGTTAAGTTCACTTCTAGGTTAGTTTCATACCCTTTGGGAGAATGATTTATAGACATTGTTGATCCCAATGTGGGGAAAAATGTAGAAGAAATGATTGTGAGTAATTACACTCTGAAGATGATATAATTTGGGGAGGAAACTATAGAAAGTACCATTCACAACCCATATGAGACCAATGATTTAATGATCAAGAAGTCTGATCAGGATGAGCTCACTCAAGAATAACTTAGATATCATATCAATTAGTTGGCAGGATATGTCAATTATATTCTTAATCGAGTCAACACACATATACAACTAAAAGCATATGTTCTTTCCCAAGTGAATAGTATCAACAAAGAAAAAATTTACACCATTAACAAATACAACTCAAATGTAAAAATATGGAAGCTTGGGATGAGGAAGTATTGTTGAGTTGGATTAATTATATTAAGGAAGTGTTGAAATTATATGGGGCTATTGTTAATGAAATAATCAATATTAATAAATAAATCAAATCACATGATAGTGAAATAAAAGTTTGGAATAACATGAAGTATGATGTTCATGTAATGATTAGTGTTGAAATATACATCATGGTTAAAGATAGAACTTTCAAAAAATTAGAAGATGACATCACCTACAAGTGATCTAAATGCATACTTCAAAAGATTGAAATATTAAATAGATTATTTGAAGAATTATGAAAACAAGTCAAAATTCTAAGAGATAAGTAAAAATTTATTTTTTCTAATATATATGAAATACATTGTGATATAATCAAAGATCATAGAATCACCCTGTACACCACATATGAAATAAAAACATAGTTCAAGAAGCTGATTCATGAGGAGTTATTCAAAGAGAATGCCTTCAGTGTTACTTCCATGACCATGCTAAGTGAAATTCACAGTTGTTGGGATAAATGATTAATCAATTGACTAAACTCATATAAGCTTCAAATTTTATGTTGCTAGTTTCATAAAGGTGGCTAATGCATTACAAGCACATGGTAGTACCAAAAAGGAATGAAATTACTAAGGTACTAATTTTTTTATAGAAAATTTAAAGATATTCAGAGAAAATAATAGGTCAAATTCTATATTATTACTCTATGTTCCTCAACACCAACCATTACCCCAAAAAATACTTCATAGAGAAGTCTATAGGTTTTTCTTTCGATTTTTTTTGCTTTCTATTTTGGGAATGTTGCATTTTATCTTGTGTAATTTTGAAAGGAGTGAAAATTTAATAGGATAAAAATATGAATATGAGAAATCAAATGGAATGTGAAGGGTCAGCCTATTCCATCTTATCTTTATAAATATGATAAATGATAAATATAATAGATCTTTTTGACTTACATGAGAATTGAACCTTTAAGGAACGAGAAAGAAACTTTGATTTTTATCTTAAAATCAAAAACTAAATGAAATTCAAAAATTTGTTTACTTTCCTTTATGGATATGTGTTTTTCTTATGTTAATTCACATTTCATTGTTCCAAGTAGTAATCATGTTTGATCTCAATTAAGCACATTATTTCCATTAAACATTATATCCATGTTTCTCAGATTTATTTTCTCTTTTAGTCGATCTTTGGGAAACTATAAATTTGATATAGAATGGAAGATATTTGACAATGAGATGGAAATGATCTAGTAATAGAGGGAGGGATTGAAATAAACATTCCCCCTCTATAGGATCATTCTCCTCAATCCATAGTTTTTGAACCTTTATGTGTGAGTCAAGTTTGAGCTTGATATATTCCATATGTACAAAAGTGCCTTCCTCCATCTTATAAATTAGTTGGGACTGAGGTTTCTCCTTTCAATAAAATAAACATGTAAAAATCATGGGGGGAGGGGGGAAGGGGAGTTTGACATCTCTTTTAGATGACATGCTAGAATAGAGAGGAGAAAACCGAGACTAGTCTCTCTTCCATTACTGGTTGGAGTGGATGAAGGAGATAAATGCTTGCAACTATATTTACTAAGATACATTAGTTAAAATTATTATTTTGAATGATGAGTCATATTTCATTATGACCTTCCTATTGTAAATTTTATTTTTTCATTGAATAACTTACGCTATACATATTTATATTCTGGAAGAAATGTTACCCTTCAATATATGGTTCAAGCCAATTCTATTAATGTGTTTTTATATTATAATATTAATCTTGAAAGCTTGAATAGACAAGGTTTCCCATAATTATACCTTAATAACAATATGATCATAACATTATAACGTCTAAGAAAAATGATTTAAGTAATCAATTTTGATAAGGGATTTTGTCAAATTTTATCTCACCTTACTTGAGTTATGAAAATGAAATGAAGATCTATCTCATTTTTAGTATGATTGAATAAGTTATGAACCAACTCTTTAGTGAGATCTCTTTTTAATTTTTGAAAATATTTTTATAACAAGAATTAAGAGTGTGAAATTAATGTTGGTTGTTCTGAGTAGTGTCAACCAGGGGAGAATCAAGTTTATAGTTTTGGAAGTAAAAGTATAAATCTAGAATTTGTCAAGTTCCCAACCATGAAACTAATATTACCATTTTGAAAGTGTGTTCTTGATCAAGTATTGTAGATTATTTACAATGATAAATTTTAACCTTGAAATTTTTCTTGACATAATATAAATTTTACATGTACAACTAATTAACTAGTATACTATCTTCTTTTACATATATAGAATTAGTTAACTAGTACACTATCTCCTTTTACTATGTTGATTGCATTTTGTATTAAGTTGAAATAGTACCAACATATTTATTTTAAACTGATATGATGGATAAATAAATTTAGTACATATCTTGGAACCATGAAATGATTTTAAACATGTTGGCCTATGCCTTAATTGTCAGAATTTGATTTTGGAGTCATCTTGTATCTTCATCATGAGCATCCTAGCTTGAAATTATTTTAGAAAGTCACAAAGTCTATTGCCACATGAGTTGACAACCCATGATGCTATGCTTGTGTCTAACTTTATGGGGATGAATTATCTTCGTATATGTTAGATAATTTTAGTTATTAATTTTGTTTTACAAAGTTTAAGTTTGAGTACATTTTAGATTCTCTTTCATTATATTCCAACAATGAAACTTTATGAACTTATGAACACTATAAAATTATCGATTAACTTTAAATTTTATATTTAGTTTGAAAAGTTATTATTTAAATATTTCATTTTGTTAATTTTTTATCAGTTAGTTACATGATTATTGCATATTTTTTATCTTTTGGATTGTAAAATCTTTCTTTATTTTTAATACTTATACTCTTTCCTAAAAATATACTTTCAACACAAATAAAATTTAAATCAAGATCGATTATGTGTTTTTGTGTAAAGATGTTATACATGTTAAAAATGAAATTGTTACCCAACATTAATTCTCTTTGTATAACTCCAATATATAAAAAGGTGATCTTATTATTATAAGTCAAGAAATTGTTTTTTTTTTTAATGTAGGTAAATAGTCCTATTAGGAATATAGAATGCAAAGTAATATTAATGAAATAAAGATAGAAATAAAATGCAAAAAACACAATACAAGAGAGACACATATTTAACATGGTTAACTCAATATGGGCTACGTCCACACATATACAACCAATTCTTCTCTTATTCATTCCAAAAAATTAAGGGATAAACCTACAATACATCTAGTACAATCTCCTATTCACTCACACATAGTGCATTGTCATGATTCCAATGTCCTCATATCAAAGGAAGGTTAAATATTAGTGAAAAAATGTACCAACATAATTTTTACCATTAGATATATGATCTAATAGTGAATGGTCCATATTTACTATAAAATTAAAATATTTTACAATGTATTTTTTCATAAAAAATATGCTTTGGAGTAACTTCCCTTGAACCCCCATCAGGGGGCTACATGTATGGTCATTTCCCCCCCTCTAGAACCACATGGTGACCATATTGGGGGGCAAGCCCCTGCACACCCACCCATTGAGAACTGGGCATTCTAATAAGATCAAGGTCCACTATCTGATAATCTTCCACTTGGAGATTGATTACTATAACTCCACTGCTACAACTCTTCCTTGTACTTTTCATTGAACTTTGACCCTGGTATGTTTCTCATCTTCCTTGTTATCCTTGAAGACTTATTAAACCTAAAAAAATCTTTAGCTTCTCCTTTTTGACTACCTTTGTTAGCATATTTGCAAGATTTTGACTTGTATAAATCTTTTATGATTTCAGTTAACCCTCCTCCAAAAATGAATGAATGAAGTGATACTTGAGTTGTATATGTTTAGTTCTTGAGTGAAATGATTAGTTATTTGTTAAATCAATCACACTTTGGATATCACTATACAACCTACAATCTTCCTACTTCTACCTCAACTCTTTCATGAATTGTTTCATCTATATCATCTCTTTGCTTCCTTCTATAGTTGTAACATAATATACTTTTATAGTTGATAAATCAACTATATTTTACAACTTTAAAATCCAACTAACTATTGTGTCACCAATAATGAATCATAACACGTGGTTCTCCTCTTGCCATCTAAATATAGAGTCATGTCTATATCAACATATCCTTGTAAGGTAAAATTTGACCCTTCGTAGCATAAATGTCTATAAATGGTCCCTCTCAAGTACTTGAGAATATACTTAATTTCATCTCAATGCTTCTTTCCTAGATTATTCATAAACTCACTAAAAACTCTCATTGCATGAGCAATGTTTGGTCTCGTGCACACCTTACCATACATTAAACTTCCAATTATTGAATTATAGGGTACTTTAGACATGCAATTAATTTATTATTAGGATTTAGGACACTTTTCCTTACTTAATTTGAATTTCCCTTTCAAATGTTTACTCGTTGGTTTATCATCTTGCATATTGAACCTGATTAACACTTTTTTGATGTACTCTTTTTGAGACAATGTCAATTTTCTATTTTTCCTATCTATTTTTATTCTCATACAAAGTATTTGCTTTACAAAACCCAAATCCTTCATTACAAATGAATTTTCTATTTTTATTTTGAGCTCATTTATATCATGCATGTTAGATCTTGAAACAAGCATGTCATCTACATACAATAACAAGATAATATAGCTTCCATGATATAATCTCTTAAAATAAACACAATGGTTAGAATGACATTTACTATAATCTTATTCTATCATAAACATGTCAAAATTTAAATACCACTACCTTGGATCTTTATTTAGGCCATAAAAACTCTCCTTCAACCTATAAACCATTTTCTCCTTACCTTTGACTTTGTATTCCTACGGCTGTTCTATATATGTTTCCTCCTCCAAGTCACCATGAAGGAAAGAAATCTTCACATCTAAATTTTCAAGGTGAAAATACTCTACTTCTACACTCAAAATAGTTCATATGGAAGTTATTTTAACAATTATAGAAACCATTTTGTCAAAATCTATACATTTCTTTGGTGCAAACACCTTTACAACAAGTTTGGCCTTATACCACTTTTTGCCTCCACCTTCTTCCTTCAACCTATAAACCCATTTATTCTAAAATGATATTTTAACTACAATAAACTAAACCAAATCCCAAGTTTGGTTATTTACCGAGAAGTCCATCTCCTTTTTCATGCCTTATTCCCACTTCTTTCTGGTTTCTACCTATGTTGCATATTTATAGCTTTTTGGCTAACCACCATCAGTCAATAATAGATAATAAAGTGAAAGAGAGTATCATTCAATTTGTATGATTACTCTGGTAGATATTTTAACTACACTTTCAAGAGTTTGAGGTACTTGTTATAGTTGTTGCACACTCTAATTTTTTGACACTTCTGGAATTTCATTTCTAATGATTTCGTCAAGTACTAAATATTTTGTATTTGGCTTTTCTTGTTTCTTTCCTTGAAACTAATCTCTATACATGACCTTCTCATTAAAGATCACATCTCTACTCCTAATGATTTTATGATTTTCAAAATACCATAAACAATAACCAAAATCATTAACTCCATATCAAATAAAAGTACATTTCTTGGATTTTGATTTAAGCTTGGTTCTATTTTATTTATCAATATGGACAAATGCTTCACAATCGAAAGTCTTTAAAAAAGAATAGTATACCTTTTTACCTATCTATGCTTCTTAAGGAATGACACCATCCAAAAGACATGAATACCCTCTATTTATTAATTAAACAATAGTATACATAACATATACCCAAAACTGTAAGGGCAACTTTGCATGTAATCTCATGCTCCTTGCACACTTGATTGTCTTATTCATCCTTCCTGACACACCATTTTGTTTTAATGTTCTTAGAATTGTCTTCTCTCTATGAATCTCATTGGATGAATATTAATTATCAAACTCCTTACTATAGTATTCATATTCATTGTCTAATCTGACACACTTTAATTTATTCCGATTCTATTCTTAACCAAATCTTTTCATTTCTTAAAAGTATAAAAAACATTACATTTTTTTTTCATATGTAATAAACCCAAGTTTTCTAGTTGCATCATCAATAAAAGTAACATAATAAGAAGATCCACCAAGGGATGCTACCTAAGTTGATCCCCATACATCTATATGCATAAGCTCTAACTTTTCATCCTTCTTTGTCTTACCAACTTTGAGAAATCTAACTCTCTTCTATTTTTCACACACATAGTGCTCCCAAAAATCCAAATCCACCATCTTTAAATATGGAAAAAAATTATTTGAGTGGATAATTTGCATCCCCTTTTTGCTCATGTTCCCAAGTCTATGGTGCCATAATTTTGTATTTGCTTATGTAGAAGTTAAATCAATAGAAGATTCAAAATTACTAATAGATAAATATAATGCACCTACCTTCTCTCCTTTTTCTATTACCAGTGACCCTTTAGTGACCTTCCATGAATTTTATGCAAATGTAACTATGAATCCCTCACTTCTGAACTACCATACAAAAATTAGATTTCTTCTCAACTCAGGAACATGCCTCAACTCTTTTAGCAACCATTTTTTCCATTCTATATTTTTACCTACATCTTTCCCCTTCCAATAATTTTGTAAGGTTAACCATCACCCAAATAAACCTATCCAATATCACCTTGAACATAGTCTTGAAAATATTTCCTATGGGGTGTAGCATGAAATGAATGCCCTGAATCTATTGCCCAAGAATCATTAATATTATCTAATGAGAGGATTAAAGCATCTTATAACACATCACCTACTATATTTGCTTCCTTATTTTTATCTTGTTGTCCATCTCCTTATTTTCATTTTTGAAACTAATAATCTTTCTTTAGGTGTCCTTTCTTCTTGCAAATCCAACACACCAACATTCCTCTACATTTAGATATGCCCTTCTTAGACTTCCCATGATTCCCTAGGCCCTTTCCTCTATCCTTTTGTCTTTCCATATTCTCTATAGTCAAAGCATTTCTTAATGTCTCACCTGTGATTTTCCATCACATTTCCTTGATAAGAATAACACCAATAACATCATCAAAATTTAAAGTGTTTAAACCAGAGACAAAATTACTCATAGCCATGACCAAGTCATTCTAGCTTTCTAGTAATGAGAACAGAATCAAAAGAGCCCTAACTTCATCTTCATCAAATTTTACTCCTATAGAGGATAATTGATTTGTGACCATGTTAAATTTATTTAAATGATCAGCAATAGACCCACCTTTTGACATATCCATATTAAATAAATGCTTCATAAGAAATACCTTGTTAGAGGTTGAAGGATTTTTTATACACTCTATCCAATGCCTTTATCACATCCTCTATTGTCTTTTATTTTAAAATATTGAAGGCCATCAATGTTGCATTGTTACTAGTGTCTTTCTATCAAAAACCTCTCATTATTCATCCTTCATAGTCACCAGCTTCTTTGCTTTTCTACCTAGTGGTAGGAAAAGATCCCTATGCTATAGATAGTCATCCATTTGCATCTTTCATAGCTAGTAGTTTTGGTTATTTAACTTATCGACCTTAAACTTGCCTTCTTCTACCATTACTCTCACTTGAAATAAGAACCCTCTTTTCCTAGAGTGTATTTTCCAAATAAACCTTTTGCTTTGATACCAGTTGTTACGAATATAGAATGCAGAGAAATATTAATGAAATAAAGAAGGAAATAAAATGCAAAAAGCATAATATAAGAGAGACATAGATTTAATATGGTTCAGTAAATATGGATATGTCCACATAGAAAAAGCTAATTCTTCTCTTATTTAGTCCAATAAATAGATGAATAAACATATAATGCATCCCTTGCAATCTCCTCTTCACTCACACATAGTACATCATCATGATTCCAATGCCCTCATATCAAAGGAGGGTTACACATTCGGTCAAAAATACATCAACATAATTTATATCATTAGATTTGTGACCTAATAGTGAATGGTCCATATTTACTATGAAATTACAATATTTTATGTTACAATGTATTTTTCACAAAAAATTCTCTTCAGGGGACTACCCCCAAACCATCAAGGGGGGCTCCATATATGGTCACCACCCCCACTATACCCCCATAACATATTGATTATGTGATTTTATGTAAAGATGTTATACATGTTAGAAATGAAACAATAACCCAACACTAATTATCTATGTATTACTCTTATATATAAAAAGGTGATCTTATTATTATAAGTCAAGAAATGTTTTTTTTCAATGTAGGTAAATAGTCCTTATCAACCCATCTAGTGGAACCTCCTCATATTTTAGATTTGCTTGTTTATTCTCCTTCTAAACCAATGGATCCCAATATATGGAGCCAATTACCACTACACCTAATTGTAGACACCTAAATATGGCCACCAGTGACCTCCAATTAGGGTTTTGGCCAATTTCCACTTAAAATATGTAATTTAGCCTAAAAATACTAAAATGTATTAAATGATGTGAAACTGACATATTCAAGTGTTGATTTTAGCTAGGGTATCCCTAAATTAGCTAATGTGATTTATGGGCTAGCTAACTTTGATCAGATCATTCTGAGTCAAAATGCCAATTTTGCATCTGGGTGCTCTAGATTGCTCTTTCCTATAAAATCTATTACACAAGAGACGTGCATTTGTTATTTTTTGTTGGTAACATCCTAAATGGGATAGCGGATCTAATACATCTAACATTTCCTTCCAATTCCAATCCATTCAAATGTTGGCCAATAACAAGGCATTCTGATCAATCTAAGTAATTTATGCACAAAGTGCTTAAACATGATTAATAGCTAATTAATAAAAATCAAGGAATAATTAAGAATTCCATGGAAACTTATTGAATAACATTTTTTAGAAATGAATATCGAATATCTACATCATCAGATGACCTCATTTATTGAAAAGACATCCCCAAGCCATAAATGCCATAAATATCAAGATTGAAAGCCTTTCATGCCTCATCAATTCCTTCCATGATGCTCTCCATGCCTCTTAATTTAAATTTATTAAAATGTCATGATGAGGATGATTATAAACTTAATTAAAAAAATTGAATTAATCCTCAACCACACATCTCAATCTTAGGATGGACGGTTTAGGTTGATTCTAAATATTCTCAAAAATCTATAAATAAAGAGGCCATGAACATCATTTATAAGCTATTTTAGTGAAAAGTTATTATGCTCAAATATCTTAAAAGACTTGATAATGCAAATTTATAATGTACAAATGGTTCCAAAAGCTTCAAGCAACTAGTGTTACCATGCCAAATTGATTCCAAGCCAAGCCAAGCCAAGCCACAAGCCAAAGGTGCCAAGGAGAGATGGAGGTAGCCAAGCTTCCATTTCCAAGGAATTCATGAGCACAAGTTAAGTAAGCCACTACAAAAAGCATTTTGGAGCATCCAAGGAAGGTAAAATTGGGTTTATTTTAGATTTTAGTTGTGTGTTTTATTCATGTTTTTAATCTACGCTCTCCCTAGTGTCTAGGCCTAGAGATGTTATGCTAGTTAGTGTGTTTATTTCATTTTATTTTCATTTTGGAACTAACACAATAATAACCATCCTCTTTTGAGTCAAATTATTATCTCACTATAATGGCACCCCGGTGGGACTAGATGCATCCCACACATGAAGATCATTTTACAATTTTAAATCTTCATTTAGATCATTAAAACTCTTGTAAATTGATTTTATAACTTTGTTTTGCCATCTTTATTTATCATAGGTTTACATAGTAAAAAAAATTGGTTAGTAAAATTGACATCAGCTGGATAGCTTAACTAATATCAGTTAGTAAAATTGACATCAGTTGGATAGCTGTCGATGGTCACATTGGTATAATTGATGTTGGTTAGATAACCATCATTAGTTAGAAAATGTAACCATCATCGATTATATAACCAATGTCGATCATTGTGTTTTTCTTAAAACACAAACCCAAGATCTCTTTTTTTAAAGTTCATTTCTTCAAACCTAAAAGAGCTTCAAGGCTAAAGGACATGCTAACATTTTTGCTGTAAGACCAAGCTTGACATTTTCTAAAAACATGTTTAGATCATCTTTTATGTGCTTAAAAATTAATTAGGAAACTTGTTTTGGTGTTTTAATATTTGTTAGATGTTTATGGTGATTGTGTTTAAATTTTGCAACTAAGACCATAGGGTCAAATGAATACCACCTCATTTTCCATTTGGGCTTAAAAATAAACTCACCTTTTCAAGATTTTTGTATTTACTTAGTTGTTTAAGTTAAATTTTTATTTGGTAAAAAGACGGGTGTTGCGTGTATGCTCTTCCATTTATCCCCTTAAGGAAACCCTTAGAATCAAAAGTGACATTCCTATTGTAAAAATCCTAGTCTAAGGCTTAGAAAGAATGTCATCTAAAGCACTCCCCAAAAACTCATCAAAGTTTGGATGACCTTGAAAATGAACTTAAAGTATTTCTATTAGTCTATTATTTTCATGTATCTTGGATTGAAAGGGGGATGCCATTACCTCCCATGAGTTATTTAAAGAAGTTTTGACCTAGGGTTTCATCTCCTGGTATTGACTTCACTTACTGCTTTGGAGTTTCATATAGGACATATCTACATTTGGACATCACACTACACCAAGCAAATAGTAGGATGTAGTGGTTGTAAAAAGGACTAGACGTTTTTACAACTAGCCAATGTCATGGTCACCCAATTTTCATGCTTTTCTTTTCCATTATTTGATGGAAAAGTCATTGTGTAGTTTATTCCCCTAGAAACATTCAATAGCTTACTAGTTCAGTCAACCCCACATTGACATACCCTTACTAGGATTTGGATGATTATACTTAGTGTATTTTAGTCATTTATCTTACTTGGTGTTTTCGAGACTAAAACTTGTTTGTTTGTTTGTTTGTTTATAAATATATGTCAAAAATAATCTGTCTATACGTCACTCTTTTGTCTAAAGAGGCATTATGTTGGTTGTTTTACACCACACTTGTGCCTTGAAATTTTTGATAAACTTGTTTGTATGTGTGTCATTTGGGTTGAGGGTAGTGTCATGCTACCCAAATCATGTCAAAGCATTTTGATCCTTTTTGAGTATTTGAAACATAACATATATCACATAATTTGAGTATGCTTATAATACTAGGCTTCTCAATTTATTTCAAGACTAGTTTAATTTGTATCAAAAATCATTTCTTTCAAACCATGTCATGTATACCATTTGGATATTTGTTTGACGATGTCATGCTATCCAATATTTTCTAGCCCATTTGATCAAATCCTAATCTTCAATTTTGACTTTTTAATTAGCCTTGTCAAGTTTGGATTTAAACATTGATTGATTTCTCTATAGGCCTCAAATCATGGGGATGATACACAAATCTTTCTCTTTTAGGTTGCATAACTTCGGTTAATTGATTACCCAAATTTGAAAACTATTGATGGTTTGTTTGTTTAGCACTTATCTTCATCATTTTTTGTGCTTGTATTTGGGAGATTATAGCCTTTCTCAATGATCCTTTTATCTTATGCCTTAGCCAACTGATCATGTCTATGTTTGATTTCATGTGTCAATTTTAAGTCAAAGTTGTTTTCAAACTTGTTAGATTAAATCAAATCACATCAGTCTTTGTTTCAAGTCTAGATTTTGTTGTCATTTGGACAAAAGTCCTAGCACATGCCTATTTGTTTAAGTCTATATTTTGACTCCACATTTAGACAAAACACCTAGTCACTCAACTTTTCCCTTTCCTATTTTAGACCTTATTGGGAACACTTTGACCTAGACCTTTGACATGTTAGTTTTTATTCAGACACTTGACCTTTTATGCATATGACATTTGACATTAGACATTTGATGTTAGAATATTTTATGTCAAGTCTTAGGACAAATAATTTTGGAGATACAACTCCATTTTCAAATCACATTAGAGATATAGCTCCATCCCTTTGACCAAGTTAGACCAATCTTGGACCATTTGTCCTTTAGACATAGTTTTTTTAGAGTTTGTAGAACTCTAAGCTGTTTTATTTTAGAGATTTCATCATTTATATAGATATGTCTAGCTACACTTATGGTGGAGTCATGTACTATCCAACTTATGATATAATGGTTACACAAAATCCCACTAGGAGCCCCTATAGAGGAAGATTTTCTAGGAAGTTTTATTATTCTCCCTACAATACTCTATATGGGGAATATAGTCAAAATCCACAAAATCCAAATTGAGACATTGGTTGGCATGAAGAGGCTTGTGAATAAGAATTTGAAGACCCAAATATAGATAATGTTGTTTGGGATACAGATTCATACCCTCTTTTTAATAATTAGTACATGGAACACAGTCAATAACTAAATTATAAGCCAATTCACAATTGGGATGATATGGTTTATGAGGAAGACTTGGATGCTTTGGCTTATGTCAGTAATTAGGCTCCACCACATCATACCATTTCTATTAGAGGACCATAATGTCACACCATTCCCATACCAAAACCTCATCTTTTGATTTGGGTAAGAAACTAAGCTCCACAACACCCAACCATTTCTATACCAAGACCTCATCTTTTGGTTTGTATGAGCAACCAAGCTTCACAACACCCAACCATTTCTATACCAAGACCTCATCCTTTGGTTTTTTCAACAAAACATTATCCACACCACCTTATCATTACAATATCAAGACTTTGTCCTTTAGTTTTTGTAAGCAATCAAGCTCCAAAATGCCCCTTCATCATTCTAGGACCAAGTCCTTTGGCTTGTGCAAGCAATCAGGCCCCACAATGCCCTATCATTACCATATTAGGACTTTTTCCTTTGGATCATGTGAGTAATCATGCTCCCTAAATCCCTACCATTATCTAACCACAAGCCATTCCTCATCCAGTACCAATCCTAACCAAACTTCAACTGATCTAATCATTTGAAGACTAAGTTGTGTTGAAAACCGGTATTTTCTAACTCATTAAAAACCAAGGCCTAGAGAACCAACTAATTCAAGATGTTTTTTTTCGAACTAACCACTTATGATAAGTTAACCTATGATGAATCATCTATTGATCCTATACCAATTTTCATGGAATCTCACACTGATGAGCCAATATTTTTTAAGTCACTTCTTAATGATTATAAGAACCATCAGGTAAATCATTACCTTGATCATGTGCCTATTTTTCAAGAGCCTCATATTAATAAGATAGTCTCTAAGGAGTTGTCTCTTTGATTATTTCCCATCCTATAGGAGTCTCACTTTAACAAACTAGTTTTAATGGAGCCCATTATGCCATCACACATTGTTACTTGTCTAAAACCAAATATTCAACAAAACATCATTGCAATAGAGTACCCATTAGATGAAGAATTAGAGTTAGAGTTAGGTTCTATTCTTGAATTGAAATCAGATTTACCATAAAAATCTAAATTAACATTAGTCTCAACATTAGATTCAGAGTCCCTTAAGTTAGAATTAGATTCAGAAGAAGAATATGTCCATGGCTATTACAACATTAGTTATGCATGCCTCACAAATTAGTTTGAATACATTTGTGATCCTTATATAGTTTTTGAGGATTATTACTTCAACATAAACACAATTTATCCTATTATCTTCTATGAGGATTGTGCAACCTCTACCCATTCCATTACCATTACATAGGCCATTACCATCAAACAAAATAGCCATATTATTGACATTCCATCTCCCAAAATTGTTGATTGGGATCTAGAAAATCAAACTTTTTTGAATTACATCCATGGTGACATAGCAATTTAAGAAGAGAAAGGAGGCCAAGACAACATTCATGTAGCATAAGAACACTCTCATAGTGAATTTTTTTTGAAGGTGCTAGGGACAATCAAAGTCATAAGTCAACATCTTTTAGTGAAATGTTTTTGGAAGTGCTAGAAGTAAATAAAATTCAAAGGTCAAGATTCCTTAGTGAAACCTTCTCAAAGGTGTTACAAGACAATCAAGACAACTTCATTGGTGAAAACCTCGTTAAGGCACCAATAACTAAGCTCAAAAATTCTTCACTACTTGATACAAACAAAATTAAAGATCAAATCAAAATAACTTCCTATCTACAACCTACTTAGATGGTAGCTATTCTCAAGATCAAACAACAAAAAAGTTTGGTGATCCTATTAAGAGAAAAAGTCTTCAGCCCTACTACAACCAAAATTATGTTGAATTTGGCATCAACAAAATTACATGTGACTAAAATTCTTAATCTTCATTTGTTCCCCCCATTATACATTCCATTATCATCTACCATTCCATTTAACAAACAAACCTACCATCCATTGTTTATCCTTATTTACCATCCATGGTTGTACTTTCCTTTGTAGAGGCTAAAAAGATACCTTGTCTCGACATTTGATGAAATCAGAATCAATGACCAATGAAGATCACAAAAGCCTTTTTGACATCTAAATCTTCATTGATTTTTTGATAGAGTAGCTTTTTAGACGAGGTGTGGGATAACAATTAACATATCAAGTATTCTTTTTGTATAATTTATTTATTAGGATGTGAATATCCCCATCAATAATAACAATATAATTAAAAACCACACCCAAGCCAAAAACATGTACCATACCATTTCATAATGCCATTGCCATTGTTACATATCCTTTTGCCATTAACGCATATTCCTACCATTTACCCCATGACTTGGGGGAAACCCTCTTACCATTTTATCCAATCTATCAAAAAACCATCATTATCCTTAGAAAGACCATGTCATCATATCATTTTATTCTTATCTATACCAAAGTCTATTTTTAGTCATCCTACCCAATCATGTTTTGATCTTGGTTCATTTGGTTCTTTTTGCACCATTTGTGAGAGGATTCCAATAATGTTTCAAAAATCAATCCAATCCATGTTTATAATGATAGTTTATGAAATTAGTGTGATAGTTGATCTGGAAAGATATCTTTCATCCTATATCCATGTTTGTTTATGTGAGCCTGATTATAACTGCCTATAGGAAAATCAGTGCCTCACCAATCTTGCTACTAATTATAATTACCTATGGAAAATTATTATAATTGACCTATGCTATTGTAACTTAATTATAACCATCTATGGGCAAACTAGGGGCAACATTTGTTTATCATGCATTTCCACATCACCTTGCCATTGTTGTTTTCATTTGATTGACCATTTGACAGATTTGAGAACTTGTTAGGACCTAGTTGGTTTTTCTTCACCTTTTGCATGGATGGAATTACTATGACTTGAGGTCATTGTAGGACTATGTGGGTTATACTCAATTCATGTCCCCCTTTCCATACGCTCTCACCATTTTGTGAAAAACTTAAGCTAAATGCTCTCACCATTTTACGAGCATGTACCTTATCATTCTCTAATGAGTTAAGATACATCAAAATTATAAAAAAATTCATAATATTTAAAAATCCAAAAACATTTGTCCTGTCTAATCCTAGTCAGTTATCCTTGATCTGCCTTACTGGGGCATTGTCATTATTAGGATGCTTTCTTTTGCTTTTGTTTTCAAAATTTTTGTTTGTTTATTTTTTAGGTTGTTTTTTTTTTTTTTTTCTATTTATTTATTTGTTTTCTCACTTTCCTATTTGTTTGATTTTAGCATTATTGCCTTGACATGGTCTATATGTGTTTGTTGGGTTATTCCTCGAGCACATTATTATTGAGTCTATCCATATTCATATGTCAATATTATCATAATGTTTTTTTATCATTGATGTATTATTTTTGAGTGTTTATTAGATATTGGGAGTCAATCCTTATGCATATTTTGGCCAAGTCTTAATGGTGTTCTATCATGAAGCCTACCATCACATGCTACAAAAAAAATAAATTTCAAGGTCTACAATCAATAGAGCCACATAATTTTCTCCTTGCACCTTGGAAAATCTTCCCATCCCACCCTTGATCAAATCAACTCATTTGACCATTCTAGTTGTATTATTGCTAATAAAGATGAGCATCTCCTCATTGGTAGGTACAACTGAATCATTTCTAATGATCAATCTTATTACTCTATCCATATCTTTCATCACTTTGCATCTGCATAGCTTTAATCTATATTCCAGGTTATATCTTTGAGTTATGCTTGTTAAACATCCCTAATTGGGGCACAACCATCATTTTTAGCCAATCTCAGTCATCTTCATGATTATAACCACCTATGTGCAAATAATTATTTTGACTTTTATTCTTGATTATAACTACCTTTGGGAAAATTACCATCCTTTTTATATCAATGCATGCAAGCATTTTATTATTTGGATTAATCTCAACCATGGATTAATTCCACCTTTCTTCTTGTTTCTTTTCAAGGGACCATCCATAAAAAAATGAGATGGCCAATCCATTGAGGGGTCATCATCATAGGCTTCCCAAAAATCATTTAAAGCTTTGTTCTTCAACTATCATCCTCTTTTTGGCATACATTCCATCTCGCATTATTTGAGAAGACATTGATGTGCTTATAGCTTGGAATTCCTTTCCAAATTGGGGCAAATTGTAGACACCTAAATCTGGCCACCAATGACCTCCAATCAAGATTTTGGCTAATTTCCACTTAAAATATGCAATTTATCCTAAAAACACTAAAATGAATTAAATGATGTGAAACTGACAATTTGCGTGTTGATTTTGGCTAGGGTATTTCACATGGAATAAGATGTTGGATTTTCCTTTACTCAGTGGCTATGCTATATTAGGGGCATCATATCCAAATGTTATAATATGTATATTTATTACTATTATATAAGTCTTATATTGTTAAACTATATAATTTTTACAAATATCTTGGTAACATTTCTATCTTACATTGTGTACATGGATATGCTATTTTCTAGGATATGATCACATTACATATACATGGTGCCAACTATCTTTCTAGTTCTATGATTTATTGATGTTTTTACTTATACATAGCATATTAAATGTTTTTAATCTATTATATATGGTCCTTGACCCTTATGTGCAATTTATTGAGCATCTCTATGAGATCATTATTTGGTATGCATGACATTTGAACATTTCTATTGTTGTGGCCCTTAGCCTTTTGTTTTGTGTGAACTTTGGACATGTCCCTTGTTTGTGACATTATTAATTTCCTTTGCATGTGGTATTTGACTTTGTTTTTTTAGAATTTTCTTATGTGACATTTGAACATGTCCCTTATATGTGTACCTTGGCCTTATTATAAGACATTGCACTTGTGTTTTTATGATTATTGAGATTATTAATTTTGATGAGTGTCATGATAAATATAATGATCTAACTATTGTGTATGCTTTTATTTTAATTTATTTATATGATATTCGTTGATACATTTCTTATGTCTTGCCTCATATGTTACATACATGATACAAATGATACATATCTTATTATGTTGACATACTTTTCATATATGCTACAATATTTAATGATTACATGTTGATACACGATATAATTAACCTTTTATTTTGAGATAAGTAACTTTCAGGATACTCATTCCCTCAACTTAAAAGGGGGGAATTTCAATGGGATTTTCATACATGAAATAAGCTTCCATGAGTAAAAATTAGTTTTGGATATAGAGTACAATTTTAAAGAATTTATAATGGTTAAAGACTCTATCATTGATATAGATTATGGGGGTATATGCCATGCATACACACTCTCATTACAAGAATAGGTTATAAATTGATACATTTTGGTTTCATGATAGATATTTATGCATAAGAGTTAAATAAAATTTATAAATTTGCATATACATACAGTTACAAATTTTAAAATTATTACATGGAAACATGATACATATTCATGTCATACTTTTAATATGGTTTTCTATTGCAATCATGATAGGAGCATGAATGTACTCTATTCTATTTTTAATCTAAGGGTAATTTTAGTGCCTATTTATATAAATTTGGCTATAGGTAGATTTTGATCATATTAAAAATGGATAATTGTATGAGAATATACATTGGTTGATTATCCCAAATTTTATACAGTTTACTATATTTGTACTTTTAATCACCCATATATATATATATATATATATATATATATATATATATATATATATATATAATAACATATTTTAGGACATAGTTTTACCATAATTAATAAACATATGTGGGTCTTATTCACCTTGAAATTATAGGATACATGTATTAGGGTGAATGCACGAAGTTGGGGGACAAAAAAGGGAGTATTTTCTAAGAAAAGTTTTCATTTCTTACAAAGGGTGAGCGCCCTTTAAAAAAATAAAAATAGATAACACATGAGTCAATAATGACCCTAATGGTTAGACTCCATTAATTCCATAAAGGGCATATTCCATCTAGTTACACCCTTTAGGACCCCTTGTGAGAAAGGGTGTACGCCCTTTATAGACCCCACAAAAACCACACAAAAAGCCACATCGACACATTTTATTCTCATTTGTCAATGTTTCTTCATGATTAAACAGAGGAAAATAGAGGGTGTGCATGTTATTTTTATCCAAACATCCCCACCAAGATTCTAAACTTGCATCATATTCCTATGTATGTTGTTTTTTTCCTTAGGGCATGCTTATGGTTCGTAATGATATTTTGTGTTATGAATTTTTTTATAATAATCACAAGGCAAGGGGAAATTGAAATTAATATTAAATTTATCTCATGAAAGCCTTAAAAAAACTAATATAAATTCTTATTTTTATAATTTTATATTCTTTGTTTGATGGATCCAATGCCTAAAGAAAATCTCCAAAAAAAACCTGATGAAAACCCCCAACATTTTAACTTCATATAAGAAGAAACATAATTATATCAAAAAATACAATTCAATGTGGAAATAGTTGGAAATTATTATTAATATTTTTTGTGACTCTTCAAAAAAAAATGCACACAATTCACTTGCTAATACATTAGAGGTTGTTTATAACAAAGTGGGAAATGTCATTTCCCAATTATATGCAATGTTACATGAGGTGTTGAAATATTATTATTCTGATAAATTATCATATTAGGATATTAAAAAAAAAAAGATAAATGAAATAATAATTATATATTTTTTCATGTTCCCCAAAACAATTAATCACTAAACCACCACCAATGAGTCATAGACACATTAACATTTATTGGTGTATTCATGCAGGAATTAAGAAAACCTTTTGGGATAATTGATGGATGGTGTTTAATGAGCCTCCGTGCAATAAAAATGAGGTTATATTGTATTTTTTAAGAGATATTTAGTGTGATTTTTTCCCCAAGAAATCTCAATTTTTTATAGCATACAGATGTATGGGAGTTGGATCCTCTATTAATAGACATAGTGCCAAGAGGGACCAAAAATGACAAAACTTCCCATAGAGAAATACAAGGACAATAACACATACTTCCATCCCTAAAATCTTGAATCATAGTACATAAATGAACACCCATGAGGTAGTTACTATTCTCACGTAGGTCATGATTGACCATGGGATCCATACACTGAGGACTTGCACATAGGCTATAGGTGGTGGCACATCTAGTAGTCTCCCTCCTACTATTAGTGCTTCATGTGGTGGTAAAAATAGCAAGCATTATAAAATTCCTATAAAAGGTTTTCACATAATGTGGGAAGAAGTGTAATAGACCACCTATTTAGGTTATAAATATAGAAGTTAAATTTATGAATAAAATAGGTACACCTTCAGAGACTATACACACATCTATACAAGACACTAATATGCAACAATATATTCCATTTATGATTTCTTCGTCACCTCTAGATATTAGTACACAATGTTATATTCTATATAAAATTGTTTTAGCACCTAAAAATAGAGTAAACAATAATATACTCCATTTTTAGTTGTTTCTCTACCTTAAGTTAGCACATAAATAGATATACAAGAATTGTCTGCTTCACTATATGTATTTAGATATGTAATCAATTATAGTTTGTTTATGTGTGTATAAGAATATTAAGTTTATATTTTAATATGTTTAATTAATTTATTAATATTTTAAATCTTTCATTTATTTTTTTTATAAATGATAATTGATATTTTATGTACCTCATTTAGTTTGGATTTTGTTGTTGAGGCTACGATTAACACTATAATACCCTACACTCATGTTCTAAAAGTAAATTTTCAAGTTTCTATGTTGTTTTAATATTTTATATAAACCAATATTTTTAGTGTGTTTGTTTGATTGGCCTTCCTCTCCTCTTGTGAGGGATAAAAACATTGGAAGAGGGTGGGGGAGAAATAACATTGCATTCTCTCTCTCTCTCTCTCTCTCTCTCTCTCTCTCTCTCTCTCTCTCCTCTCTCTCTCTCTCTCTCTCTCTCTCTCCTCTCTCTCTCTCTCTCTCTCTCTCTCTCTCTCTCTCTCTCTCCTCTCTCTCTCTCTATGTAGAAGTAATAATTTTAATTTATCTTAAATAGGTTATGTATTTTTTCTCTTTCTTTTTTTACTTGTATATAATGATGAAAAACATTGTTAGTACCACACATATGCTAAAATGATATGATAAAAATTTATTTAACATTATAGTTCCTTGATGTTGGCTCTCTCTTTATTTATAAGGAAAAATCTAAATTTATCTTAATAAATTTTTACTTTTAATTGATTTATAATTGACCCTCTTTCATTTTTTTCTTCTACAAATGATGAGAGATGCTATGATTACCCCACTGTGGATCACAACCTGCAACTGACACTGTAGTTATGTTTAAATGTATAGTATCTCCCCAACCCACCTAATTTAGATAAAGATACTGGTGAGAACCCATATTAAAATTATATCTTTTAACTTTAAGTAATGATACTCTATATATATTTATATATTTTATATGCATATATCAAAACCTATAAGTATGCTCTTTAAGATTCCCATCATTGACATTTTTGAGGTCATGAAACCTTAAAAAACCCTTAAGGTGGCATATGGTGAGTCTAGAATCATTTTCTTGAAAAGTTTTGTTCTCAGAAACTATATCATTTTTCCATACATTATTTTAATATATTATTTTCCCATTTTTTATGTTTTGTAGTTAGAATAGTTTTATGAGGTTGTGTTATAGATATTTGATCCTTCATAAGTTGAGAGAAGAGTATCTCTTATATAATGAGACATATAAAACCCTAGGTTATAAATATATGGTGATGAGTCATAATTTATTTGGAGGCACTAAACAACAAGAGAGCTAGTTGTAGTGCTAAGGGTAGTTGGTAAGTGCAATTTATTTATATGCAGATATGGATAGTTTTATGATGCAGGTACATCAACATAGACGATTACATTTTTTAATTTTTTTTCAAATTTTTGTGGTGGTTAGGACTATATAGTATTATGTGATCATATTAGAGGTAATACAATAGTTATACTTTCAAAATCAATCATTTTGGTGTGTTTCCTATTTTCTTGCCAAAATTAGGAAATTCAAATTTTCAAACTTGTCCTAAACATTTTGGTATTCTTTATTCATTTCTAATGCATTGTAAATATTTTATTCTTCTTATAAAGGGATATAAATGTATTAATATATGTTTTAAGTTTCTTTAATGTCCTAACTCATTCCTAACCTTGTCTAAAACTCAACCAAAGTCAATCTTGGAGTTGAGTTCATGAGTTTGTTAAGATAATTGGAGAGAATATAGGAGCGTTAGAGAGAATAATGGATAATTAGGAGATAAGGTAAGCAGGAATAGAAGTAGAGAGACACTAAAATAAAGGAAAAATAATCAATTACTTTAATAAAATAATTAATAAGATAAAAAAATAGGGTGTTCTTGATGGGACTGTATCACAAGGACTATACAAAAATAATAAATATTGTTTTGTTCAAAATTATCTTTTAAAATTATATCAAATAATTATTTTAAGTGGACATTAATGTGGTTTTTAAATCATTTATTGGGTTTGAAATTTTTTTCCTAAGTTGACAAGCTTCAAGAATACAAGTAGGACTGTCATAGTCCATTGGAACCTACATAAATAGTCAAAAAGGGTTATTTCTTCATGTTTTATGCTTATTCAAAAATCACAAATTGAAGGATAAGGTGAATATTTAGTCTTAAGACCTTTTATAGTTTTAATGTTTACAAAATAATCTTTAAATCTAAATATAGACCTTTCTTGAAACTCTAGCTAATGTGTAGGCCTATAGGCCTAATATAGAGACTAAAACCTCAATAAAAGGAAAATAAACCATTGAAAAATCATAAAAATATTTTTTATGTGATTTAAAATAATAAATTAGTTTTAATAATTTTAGAGAGCTATAAAAAGACAAATTTCAAAAACTCAGTCAACATGCCTATTTGGAAAGGCTACAAGACTTTGTTTTAGCCCATTTTGAAATTTTAAGAAAATCTAATGAAAAAGATAAATTTGAAGGTTTTAAATAGACTTAAATAGATATTATAAATGTTTATAAATAAAAATATTCCTTGTGTGAATCCAAATTACAATAAAAAGGTTTAAGAAGGTCTGTAGGATTAGTCCTCTACTAACCTTGGTTTTACAAATCTTGAAGTTTTAAACAACTACAAAGCTAAAATTAAAATTGATTAGTTGGAATAATATTATGTGAATTGAATAAGGTATTTATAAAATATTAAATCACTATTTTAATGAATTTGTGCTCATTTTGGCTTGTAGGCTTATTTACCTTACTCAAGAAAGTTTGAAAGTGCATTCTTATTTACCCATCACCATCATTTTTGGTATTAGATAATGTTAGGTTGTGATTAAAAGGTGAATTGAAAATAAATATTTAATTGAGATAAGTTAAGAACAAGTTTTGAAAATTAAAATTTCAAGAAAGTGCAAGAATGACACTTAGAAGAGTAGCCCCAAGTGGTGCAAGAATAGGTCAAATATTACAACTAATAAATACTTTGTTAAAGGAGAAGATAAATTTTAAAGAATGATTTAAATCAATATAAGTCAATAAAAAAAAAGGTGTTGAGACATGTGATGTGAGTGAAGGAGAGGAAAACCCACCAGAAGAAGTGGCAAAGCAAGCAAGAAGAAGAGAGAATGGAAGAAAGACTCCTAAAGGCAGTCATAGGGATTGGTTAAAAGCCTAAATTAGAAGTTATAGTATATGAATAAATATTGAATGTGGAATAAATTATGGCTTGGATCACAACAATGGACATGTATTTTTAGTATGAAGGGATATAAGATGAAAATAAAGTTAATTTTTCTAGTAAAATATTGAGAGGTCATGTATCCCTCTGATGGGATGGAATTCAAGATGAAAGAAGAATAAAAGACAAGATAAAGATCAAGAGTTGAGACAAAATGGTAGATAAATTTAAAGGTAAGTTCATGCCAAAATATTACCAAAATAATCTATTGAAGAAGATTAAAATCTTAAAGAAAAATTACATGATAGTGAAAGACTATATAAAGGCATTTTATAGGTTGACAATCAGAGCAGGTCATATAGAGGAAGATGCAAAAAAGGTTGAAAGGTATGTAAATGGTATAAGGTTTGATAAACAAGATGAAATTAGTATTTTCTCTCCAAGATCAGTTCAGGAAGCATATCAATTTGCACTCAAGGCAAAAGAAAAACTATCTAGAAAATAAACACAACATTTTATGGGAAGAGGCAAAACTTTCAGAGGTAGAGGATAATATGGTGGTCGAAATTAGTTTTAGGTACACAATTAGGATTCAGTAAACTCTCAAGGTCCAAGTAAACATATAAGTAGTGGCTACTCATTTATAGGTATAAGACCATACACAAGATCAAGAGGAAGAGGATTTTGGGGTAAGTGTTTTAGGTGTAATAAATATGCAGGCCATAAATAATATGAGTGCCTAGAGAATCCTCAAACAAGTCATGTTAGGACTAAGAGAATCAATAAAATTGTTCAATATGAAGAGAGTGTAGGATCACCATCACCTATGGATGAACCTAAAGCATGAACTTCATTATTGATGAAAAGAGTATTTCTCAATCCAAATAAGGAAGTAAAGGAACTAACTCAAAGAAAGACCTTATTTAGAACCACATGAAAATATAAAGGTAAGTGATGAAAAGTGGTCATTTATAGTGGAAGTATATACAACTTATTTTCTTCTAAGATATTTTAAAAACTAAGATTGAAGTGAGTAATACATCCTACACCCTATAAGGTGTCATGGCTACAAAAATGATACCAAGTATTGGTAAATGATCAATGTAAAGTTTAATTTCACATAGGCAATTATAAGGATGAGGTATTGTGTGACATAATTCCCATGGATGTTTACCATGTTTTATGAGAAATACCTTGGAAATTTGATATTAAATCCATACACGATGGAATAAACGATACTAAGTTATTATTAGTAAGTGGTAAAAAGTTCTTATAGTTGGTCAAAGAAAAAGAATAAGGTTATGCACTAGTTGTCAATCCTAAAACAATTATCATAGCCATTAAGCTGATTGATCTACCCTTAAAAATTTAGAATTTACTAAAAGAGATTGTTGGTATAGTGGTGGATGAGATACCTATGAAATAACTCCTATGAGAAGCATAAGTCAACATATATACTTCATTCTAGGTGTTAGTCTATCAAACAAGGTAGTTTACATAATGATGCTAAAATAGAATGAGGAGATAAAAATACAAATTCATGAGCTATTAGACAAAGGGCTTATCAAGGAGAATTTGAGTCCATGTGTTTTACCAATAATCCTTACCCCTAAGAAGGATTAAGGATGGATAATGTGTATGGACTCTAGATCTATATACAAGATCATAATCAAGTATATATTTCCATTGCCTAGAATTGATGATCTCATAGATTGTCTAAGAAGTGCAAGGTAATTTTATAAAATAGATATAAAGAGTGGATATTATTTGATAAGGTTAGAGAGGGCATGAATGGAATATAAATTTGAGGACCAATGATGGGCTATATGAATGGCTTTTAATGACTAAAACTCCAAGAACTTTCATGAAGCTTATGAATGAGGTGTTCAAGGTTTTCATAGGTAAGTTTATCATTGTTTACCTATATGATATTTTTATTTACACTAAATCAAAGGAAGAAAATCTTAAGCATAATAGAATGGTATTAAATAAGCTACAAAAAGAGAATTTTCTAATAAATCTCAAGAAGTGTACCTTCATGAATATAGAGTCAATTTATTTGGGATTTGTCATTTCACAAGAGGGATTAAATATGGAAAAATAAAAAGTAAAATAATATTAGAATGGCATAATCCAAAGAGTATATCTGAGGTAAGGAGGTTTCAAGGGTTAAATAGATTCTATAAGAAATTAATTAAGAATTGTAGTGGCATTTGTGCTCCAATACTTGAAACCATCAAAGGGAACACAAATAACTTTCAATGGACATAATAAGATAATAAAAGATTTCATATTTTAAAGAAAAATATCACAAAACAACCTATTCAAGACTTACCTGACTTTAACAAGATTTTTCAAGTAGAATGTGATGCTAGTGGGCTTGCAATAGGAGTTGTTTTGAGCTAAGAAGGGAGGTCTATTGCCTATTTCATTGACAATATCAATGAATCAAATAAAAAATACTCAACATATGATCATGAGTTCTATTCCCTTGTCTAATATTTGAATAAATTGAGGCACTACTTATTGCCTAAAGAATTTGTATCCTATATAGATAACCATGCTTTACAATTTATTAATAGTCAAACTAAATTAAGAATAAGGAACATGAAATGGATCAAGTTAAAAAAAAAAAAAATCTCAAGCATAAGAGTGGGAAATATAATAAGGTAGTAGATGCATTAAGTAGAAAAAAATTGATTTTGCATGAGTTTTAAGTGAATATTCTAGGATTTGAATCATAAAAGACATGTATAATGAAGATCTTGATTTCAAGGAGGACTATGAAGCTTGTGATAATATAGTAAGCATGGATAGGAGTCCATGGGTGGACTAAATGATACAATAAGGATTTTTATTTAGGGCTAGGTAGCTATGCATACCCAGAGGATCCATGAGAGAAAACTTGATAAAGGAAAAACACAATGGAAGTTTAGTAGGTCATTTTGGGAAAATAAAGAAACTTTCTCAATTAAGTGCACAATAATATTGGATAAGGATTGAAGAATATATGAATAATTTTTTTGATAAATGGATATTTGTCAACATGTCAAAGGGAAGAGTCATAATTTAGGCCTATACCAGCTACTACCTATTCCCAATAGGCCATGGGATTCAATAAGCATGGATTTTGCACTTAGGCTACCAAGGAAACAATGAGGCAATGAATATATTTTAATTATGGTTGATAGGTTTTATAATATGGCCCACTTTATAGCTTGTAAGAAAATAATTTATGCCACTAATATTTAAAAAAAAATCTTTAATGAGGTAGTAAGATTACATGGGCTTCCTAGAATCATTGTGTCTGACAGAGATGCAAAATTTGTGGGGTGTTTTTGGAGAACCGTTTGGAAAAAAATAGGTAATACCTTAATTTTTAGCTCAAATTACCATCCTAATGTTGATAGTCAAGCTTAATTTGTTAACAAAATTCTAGGAAACATACTCAGATGTTTGGTAAGTGATCATCCAAAACAAAGGGATCAAGTGCTAGCTCATGCAAAAATTGCATATAATATTTCTCAAAATATAATTACAGGTTAAAACCCATTATATATTATATATGGAATATATAAAAGATGATTATATGAGCTAATTAACTTGGATAAGAAAGAGAAAATAAGTGCATAAAGAGAGGACTTTGCTATAGTTATACATTAGTTGCATGAGCAGGTCAAACAAAAACTAGAATTGAGTGTAGGCAAGTATAATAAAAGTGATGATGTGTGAAGAAAGGAATTAAATTTTTATATATGTTATTTTATGATTGCACATCTTAGGAAATATATATTTTCTAAGGGAGATTATAATAAGTTGAAATTGAAGAAAATTGGACCTTGTAAGGTCATAAGGAAGTTCTCTTCCAATGCACATGAGTTTGAACTCCTATTTGACAATGATATTTTTCCAATATTTAATGTGAAATACCTATATAATTTTAAATGATAATAAAATACAACAAAATCCCCTGAATATGAAGATGATTAGACCATAAATTGGGAACAATAAGTGCCTAAAACTCAACCATAAGAGATAAAAGTTATTCTAGACAAGAAGGTGGTGAAGAAGACTAGAGACAAAGAGTACTTTAATTACTTGGTAAAATGGAGAAACAATCCATTTTATGATGAAATATGGATGACATATTCAAAATTAGCTAAGCATTTCAATAATTTTGAAGACCTCATGAGCAAGAGCTCATGAACAAATCTTGTTCCTAGGGACGCTGATGTAGGTGCATCAACATAGAAGATTCATTTTTAAAAAAAATTTGTCAAATTTTGGTGGTTTTTAGGATTATATAGTCTTAGGTGATAATATTATATGTGATATGATAGTTATACTTTCAAAAATTAGTCATTTTGGTGTGTTTCTTATTTTCTCATAAAAACTAAGAAATTCAAATTTTCAAACTTATCCTAAGAGTTTTGGCATTATTTATTCATTTATTATGGATTATAAATATTTGATTATTCTTGGAAATGGATATAAAAATCTTATATTATGTTTTTTGTGTCTCTAATGTCTTAAATCATTCCTAACTTGTCAAAACCCAACCAAGGTCAATCTTGGAATTGAGTTCATGAGTTTGTTAAGATAATTGGAGGGAATATAAGAGTGTTGGAATGAAGAATGGAGAATTAGGAGATAAGGTAAATGGGAAGAGAATTAATATACAAAAAAATAAATGAAAAATACTCAAGGAATTCAATAAAAATAAGAAGGAAGCTCTTAAAACATGGTGTTCTTAATGGGACGGTATCACAAGACTATAGAAAAATAATAAAGATTTCTTTGTTAAAATTTCTCTTTGAAATTATATCATATAATTATTTTAAGTGGAAATTAAATTTTTTTAAAATAATTTATTGTGTTTGGAAATTTTTTCCTAATTTGACAAGCTTCAAGGATACAAACAGGGCTATTATGGTCCATTATAACCTACATAAACAATCATAAAAAGGGTTATTTATTCATGTTTTATGGTTATTAAAATTAAAAATTTAAAGGATAAGGTGTATTTTTATTTTTCAGACCTTTTATAATTTGAATTTTTTAAAAATAATCTTTAAAACTAGATTTAGACCTTTCTTGAAGCTCTCGGCTAGTGTGTAGGCTTCTAGGCCTAATAGCTAGGGTTTTGAGACTAAAACCTCAATATAAGGAAAACAAACACTTGAAAAAAAATTATAACTATTTTTTTTGATGTGTTTTTAAATAATAAAGTGGTTTCAAGATTTTTAGATATCAACAAAAAGATAAATTGCTAAAACTCAGTCAACAGGCCTATGAGGAAAGGCTACAAGACCTTGTTTTAGCCCATTTTGAAATTTCACAAAAATATAATGAAAAGGATAAATTTGAAGGGTTTAAATATATTTAAATAGGTTTTATAAAGGTTTATAAAACAAAAAATTTCTTGTGTGAATCCAAATTACAAGAAAAAAGGTTTAAGGCTTTTAGGCTTAGACCTCTACAAAACCTATTTTACAAATCTTAAAGTTTTAATCGACTACAAAGCTAAAGATAAATTTGATTAGTTGGGATAATATTGTATGAATTTAATAATATATTTAAAACATAATAAATCAAAATTTTAACTCAAGTTGTGCATATTTTGGCTTGTAGGCTTATTTTCCTTACTCAAGAAAGTTTGAAAGTGCATTCTTCTTTACTCATCACCATCATTTTGTATGATTATATGGTCCATTTTATATACTTATATGGCCCAATTTCTATGCCTATATGGCCCAATTTTTATGTCTATATGGTCTGTATTTTATGCTAGTATGGCCCATTTTTTATGTCATTATAGAATAATTTTGATACACATACATACCACCTGACATATCTATATGAATCATACATTATTATAATTTGTGTATGTAAATTTAATTTTTATATGTCAATTTTATTTATTTATTTTGTTTTTATATTAAATTATACTTATTAAAATTATTCATAAATTAATAAGTTTTCATATCATGGTTGTGTCAATGAACAAACAATTAATGTTTAGATTTCATGATTGTTGTATAGAAACTATGTCTAGAAAAAGAGTATAATTGTAGCATTATTCGATAAATTTGATAATTTTATTGTGAATATAATTTTGACATGTATATTGAAATAAAAATAACCTTATCATGTTATTTAAAACCATATAGATGAAATATAAGCTCCTAAAGTTCCACACAGAAACCCTCTTAGTAGCACCTAGAGGTTTTTCTTCCATTAGTCCCCTCATCCATGATTCATCGACCTAAAAAATTGAAAGATGAAATTGGTTTAATGAATCAATTAAGATAATATTTTAATTCTTAATGGGGAAAGTGGAACAAAATTTTTCCAATCATTAAAAGGAAATTATGAGGGGTAGGGACAAACTATAAGATCTTATAGTTTCATAAGGGAGTCCTTTGAGCACCCCTAGAGTATTCTCTTACACTATTGATGAGGAATAAACTACAATTTTTTTTTATCATAGTTAAATATTTATTTAGGGACCAAAATTTGGCTAGTATAATGCACAAAATTTGACTCACCTATTGAATCGACAAACCATATTCATAGACACATCCAAATGGGTGTATAAAATCATGAATGACATTCATTCATTCTCCATCAACCCATATAATCAAAAAAATTAGGTGACCACATAAATTTATATAATATTATAATTATTAATGGGGGAAATTGAGAGAAAAATCCACATTTTTTGCAGGCAAACCTAGAGGGATATAGATAACTGTAAGATCCTATAATTGCACATGGGAATCATCAGAGCACCCCACATAGGAATATGTTCCACTATATATGAGTAATAAATGGATAAATTTATGAACAAGAATATAAATTTAATAATGGAATTAATCTGCACTCCATCAACCCCCATACTAAACATTTCAGGTCACTAGATGCATCGCTAAAGGGAATCTTATCATTCTTAATGGAATGACTTTATGCAACTATTTAAATAAAATCACGACGGTTAGTGAAAAACCATGAGTTAATAAATTTTAATTAGAGATTCATTTTAACATTCCATAAATTATTCTCTTCCACTTTAAATTAATAATAAGTGGAAGCACATTTTTTCTCCTAGTGAAACCTTGCTTTAGGGACCAAATTTTAGTCAGTATAATGTCCAAATTTTAACTTGCATTACCTATCAAAAAATTATATTCAAATAAATGTTATAATGGGATTATAAATTTAATAATATCATTTTTTTTGGATATGTTAATCTCTAGAATCCAAACTTCTAGGAAACTGGACATGAGAATCTTATCAATCTTAAGGGGAGAAATGAAACAAAATTTGTGCATCTATTGTAGGAAAATTGTGAGGGGCAAAGATAAATTATAAGGATATATAGATTTAAGGATCCATATAATCACCCATAGAGTATTATATTCCACTAAATATGGGGAAGAAATAACAACATTTTTTCTCTTGCAATAAAATCTTACTTTATGAAGTAAAAGTTGGTCAGTATAATTCACAAATTTTCACTCATGTACCTAATTGATGAATTGTATTTATAGACACATAAAAATGTGTGTATAAATGTAATAATTACCTTTATTTTTTTATCCACCCATCCATATAATATAAACTTTTAGACAACCGAATGCACCCCTAAAAATAATATTATTGTTCTTAAGCACAAAAATAAAACAAACTTTGCGCATCTGTTGCAAGCAAACCATGAGGGTTAGAGACAAACCATAAGATCCTAAAATTTAATAAAGAATAATTTAATCATATAATATATTATAATCTTCCTCTCAAAACAATAAAAAAATTGTGACACATTTTCCTTAATAGTGAAATCTTGATTTATGGATAAAAAATTAATCAGTATAACACACAAATTTTGATTCACACAACCAATCAATGAACTATCTTTAAAGACACATTCATATTGGTGTATAAACAAAATAATGGAATTATTAAATTATTTTTTATCTCCTATAAACTTACATCATAGGTGTTTTGATGAATCCTTTAATATAATCTTCTTATTCTTAAGGGAAAAAATAGAATGAACTTTTCACATCGATTACAAGAAAGTTATGAGTGGTAGAGAAAAACCATAATTTATTATAGTTACATGTAAGATTTATATGATAATACCAAATATGATTCTTTTCCACTCTCAACAAGGAATAACAATGTGATGTTTTTTCTCGCAATGAAATATTAATTTAGGGACCAAAAATTGGTTAGTATAATGCATAAATTTTAACTATCCACCCAATCAATGATCCATATTCACATAAATGCATAGATGGGTGTATAAATTTAATAATTAAATTAATATAAAATCAATAATCCTTTTTAATTCAAAATTTTAGGAAACCAAATACATCCCTTAAGAAACTCTTGTTGTTATTAAGGGGGAAAATGGAATGAACTTTGCACATCTATTGTAGGCAAATTATGAGGGAAAAATAAAAACCATAAGATCATAAAGTTTCATGTTGGACTAATTTAATTAACCCATATATTATTATCTTACACTCATGATGAGGAATAAACATTGTCACATTTTCTTTTGCAATAAAATATTTCTTTAGGGACCAAAATTTGATCAATATAATGCATAATGTTTGACTTGCACACCTAACCTATGAAGAATATTGGGAAACATGTATATATGGTAATATAAACACAATATTTTAATTTTTACACACTCCATAATCCCATATAATCCAAACTTACTGGTGGTTAGATTCATCCCTAATGAGAATCTTGTTTTTATTAAGGAAAGAATGGAATGCACTTTTTAAAACCATTTTAGTCAAACCATGAGGGGAAGGGAATAATCTTAAGCTCATAAATTTTTATGGGGTATTATTATAATTAATTAAAATATAGTTATGTTCCAATTTTGATGAGGAATAAATGGTGCAACATTTTCTCTCACAATGAAATCTTGATTTAGGGACCAAAAGTTGCTTATTATAATGTGTAGCTTTTGAACACCCAATAAACAAACCATATTTTCATGAATATTTAGATAGTAATATAAATTAAATAATGTAATTTTTACATCATCCATAAACACCAAGACTCCAAAATTTTAGGCAGTCAGACACATCCCTAAAGAGAATCTTGTCATTCTTAAGGGAAAAAATATAACAATTTTTTGTATCCATTACATGCAAGCCATAAGGGGTAAAGATTAAATTTAAGATATTAAAATTTAAAAAGGGATTATTATGATATCCCTATATAGTATTAAATTCCACTAAAAATTAGGAACAAACAACAACACATTTTTTTAATTCAGTAAAAAATTTCTTTAGGGAACAAAATTTGGTCAGTATAATGTACAACTTTTGACTCGTGCACCAAATAAAAAAATATCTTTGTGGAAATGTTAGGATTGGAATATAATCATAATAATGAATTTTTTTTAATGATATATTAGCCCCTAGAATCCAAACTTTTAGGCAGACTAGCACATCTCTTAACAAAATCTTGTTGTTCTTAAGGGAAAAAATAAAATGAACTTTGTGCACGCATTGCAGGAAAATAGAGAGGGGTAGATATGAAACATAAGATCATAAAATTATAAAATTTATTACTATATTTACCATCCATAAATTAATATTCCACTCATAATTAGGAATAAATTGTGACTTATTTTCTTTCGCAGTGAAATATTGCTTTAGGGAGCAAAAGTTGGTCAGTATAACACAAAAATTTTGATTTACACACCCAATTGATGAACCATTTTCATAGAAATGTATATATGTGTGTAAAAATAAAAGAATATAATTCATATGTTCCCCATCATCCCTTAGACTCTAAAATTTTAGGCATTCAAATACATCCCTTAATAGAATGATGTTGTTCTTAAGGGAAAAAATGGAACAAAGTTTATGCATACATTGTAGGTAAACCATGAGGGGTAGAGATAAAATTTAATCTCATATAATGTCATGGGAAATTAATATTATTAACCAATATATTATTATATTCCACTTGTGATGAGAACTATTCATAGTAAAATCTTGTGATAGTGACCAAAAGTTGGTCATTATAATGCATAATTTTTTACTCGTGTCCCCAATGAACAAAATATCTTCACAAACATGTCTAGATAGGTGTATAAACTAAATAATGGAATTTTTATACCATAAAAAATACCCTATAATAAAAAAATCTATGTTTTTGGATGCATCCCTTAAGATAATCTTCTCATTCTTAATGGAAAAATAAAATGAACTTTAGGTAGTTATTGTAGGAAAAACATGAGGGGTAGAGATGAACCAAAAGCTTCTAAAGTTACACATGTGATTCCTATAAATATTTACCAGGGGATTATATTCAAATTATGATGAGAAATAAAGAGTGGAAAAATTTATCTTACAATGAAATATTGATTTAGGGACTAAAAGTTGGCTAGTATAACACATAACTTTTGACTTGCACACCCAATAGACAAGACATATTCACATACACATATGAATGAGAATAAAGATGGAATAAGGGTTTTATTATAATTTTTTTTTCCCCTTGACTCTAAATTTGGATGTGGATGGATGCATCCCTAAATATAATCTTATCATTCTTAATGAGAAAATAGAACAAACTTTGGGCAATCATTGTAGGGAAATTGTGAAGGGTAGAGATGAACTATAAGCTCATGCAGCTGCATGGGATAGTATTATGAGAATATATAATAAGATTATTTTTTGCTCAAAATTATTAATAAATGTAAATATATTTTATCTCGTAGTGAAATATTTATTTAGGGAGCAAAATTTGGTTAGTATAATGCATAACATTTGACTCACATGTAAAATTGATGAACCATATTCATGAACATGTCTATATGGACATATATACATAATAGTTTCCTTCATAAACCCTCTATCAACCCATAGACTCAAATAATTTTAGGAAAATACATACATCCCTTAAGATAATTCTCTTTTCCTTAAGGGTAAAATAAAATTAACTTTACATAGCCATTGTAGGAAAACTGTGAGGGGTAGAGATGAACAATAAGCTCATATAGTTGCATGAATGAGTCTTATAAGAACCCCCTAGATAATTGCATTTCACTCACAATGAAGAATAAACTTATCTTTCCAACATGTATTATTTTTTGTACTTTTATTTCTTTCAAGAAGATAATCTTTTGTACTCATGGCACCAACCACATGAAGGTGGAACCTCATCTAGTACCAATAACCTAAATTAAATGTGTTAGTAATGATTTAAGACAAAGTAAATATATAATAAAAAATAATTCTAAATTAAAATACACTAAATTAGATATGTTAAATTTACTAATTAAAAATTTAACTTGCATTGAATACTAACCTTACCAAGTCAATCTAACATACCTTCATGATCATCTATTTTTTTAAGTGTTTCATGAAATGCTTCATGCTCAGATTCATGAACTTTCCACAAATATTTTTTATGATTATTTCAATATAATTAATTCAATTGAATATTTTTAGTAATAAACAAATTTTAATAATGAATTATCACCTTATTTGGTTCAAAGTCCTCAAATAACGATTACCTTACTTTTTTTTATGAAAGTATCTTGAGATCCAGGTTCCTATAACCACAAAAGATCTTATGGTATAAACTAGGTCTTACCCATATGTGAAAGTTTTTAATTTATTTTTTACCTTTAAATATTGACACAGGTGGTATTCTATGCAATCATCATTATCTTTAAGCATAATTACTATAATTTTTTTTCCCTATATTTAAAGTGTAATCATATTTTAAGGAATTAGGAAAAACTTAAAATATCACTAATGTTTAAGGCTACATTTACATTATAAATAAATTATACATGGTTGCAGAAGATCTAAGATGTGGTTAAAATCCATTATTTGTGCCATTGCATGACCCCTTAGTGATTTTAATAACTAGTCTCCATAGGCCTTACAGGTCTAAAATAGCATTATTCAACCCATTATTTTGACTCACATTCAGTCCAATCAAATTCCATATAACCTAAATAAAATCATGCCATATACCTATTATAAATAGTCTATGAACTAGAATTTAATCGTTAGATTGAATGGAAATCTCTTGATCTAGGTACTGTAATATTTATACATTACCTTATTTTTTTCCTCCATTAACCAAAATAATCTTCACACATAAGAATATTTATTTGATCCATGATAAATTATTCCAGTACACCAAGACATAATACTTGTAACATCAATCAAATCAACACCATCCTTATGCTTCTCATGCTCTTTTCTAAGGTTTTTTTTTACACATGCACTTTCACCATTATGTTTTCCTTTGCCATGCCCAACCTCAAATAAACTCTATAAAAGTTCATGTTTACACTTCCTAGCCTCAAAAAATATACATTAGGTGGTTTTACACAATTTCGTGTAATTGTATCATGCGATAATGAATATATTATATATTTTTAAACAAACTTAGATTGAAATAATTATAGTAGAGAGATTTTGGCATGGGTATTTTAAAATTGATCCATGATCTAATAACCCTTTTATTGATTATCTTGTCTATCGTATATTGGTGTGTCAAGGAGGAATATGGTAAGGTACTCTAGTTTTTACTATAGGATTGGTCATCTTACCCCTTCTTGTTGTGACAACATGGACCATTACATCAAGAAAAGCTAAGGGAAAATATTATAAGTGAGATGATAGTTGTTGGTAGTTTTAAAATTAGGGGGAGGAATGAGATTATTCATGCATGGATTTTTACATTATTGTCAACAATAATTATTTTAGATTTAATATTACATCAATAAGAGTAGAGGGAAGCTTGGGATTGTTTATTGGTAAGATTATCCTTATTAGTGAATTTGGGCTTAATTTTGGTTACTAATTTATCTACATAAACAGTAAAAATATATATATTATTAATGTATAACAATATGAAAAGGTAAATTTCATTAGTTTTGTTAACCAACAATATTCATTCAACATGGTCATGATTAGGTTGTGTCTTCAAGTAAAAAATAAAAACCCTAAAACTAAAAATATAAAACCTTTGATTAATGAATCCCTAAGGAAAAACCCAGGGTTTTATAATTTTAATTATGTGTATAAGTTCACTAATATGTTTTACCCTAATTTGGATTAATGGGTAATATTAATCTAATTAAGATATAATTTTGAAAGATAATTTAGATTAATAAAGATGACATTAAATTATACAATCTAAATGTAAATTATTGACAATTCATTCTTCTAATTTAATTGGGGCATGTGTTAAATATTAAAATTACTAAAAGATCATGATAATTCAATTTTATAGTTGAATTTATAACTGTGACTATGTTATAGAAGTAGAAAACAAGGATAATCACTCTAGTTTTCCTAGTTCAAGAATTGATTTACTATCTATGTTGGGCTAGTTCTGCAGGATTAGTTTAGTATTAAAAGTCACTAATTATATACACATAATATTTTCAAACTTTATTAATGAATGATGATTTATCTATTAAAACAACCTATCAAGTCTCAATATCTCTGAGTGCATGCCTTAAAGGGTGCACCAATAAAAGGGTGGGCAAACCATTGGTGCTTCGTAGGATTGTTGTCCCCTATATTACCAACTACTATTTACACAACCATCTCATATGTACTTATGTAAGACTTTCCTCCTCTCTTGAACATGCCTCCAAGAATTTAGCCACTTTCATTATCACCTACCTAATCCTATAACCCTTTTTGGAAATTTTAAATACACGATCATCTTGGGATGACCTTGTATTCAAATTGTTAAAACACATTACAGGTCTAGGTTGGCTCTGGTTGACCAAAATGAGGACCTAACTTGTTTTTATGAATTAATGATACATAATTGATTAGGATGACCCTATTGGCTAAAATTTCAAAAGGGATTAAGGTTATATTCAACTATATATACAAATTCATTTGATCATTTATTAGAGAGACAACATAGTTAATTATTCATTTGCACTTCTTTACAATCTACTTTTCCACTATTATACTTGTGGAGTTATTGATTAGGGTTTATACTTGGAGAAGAATATTATCTTCTAGAAAAGTCTTAGATGTTTGGGCCTTTCTTGACGATCCTTACAAACCATAACAACCTCTTTCAAAGCACCTTTGTCCAATGGAGATCTTGAGTCTCGACAGGTTCATCTTCAAGGTAAGTATCTCTAACTTTACTCCTCTATTTTTGTAGATAAAATTAGCATAAGTAATGTATTTTTATTATATTTCTCTCTCCATGCATTAGGGGTTTACCTATACATAGCTTAATTAGAATTATCCTGTGCATGTTTAATTTTTTTTATTACCCCTACTTTGTGCCATAAGATTTGGTGAGCACTAAATTAGATTTTAATTTACTTGTCATTTACTTAGTAAATATGAAAACATAGGACCTATCTAGGGTTATTACATGGTGTTGTCTAACTAGAGGCTTTGGAACCATATGTAGTGATGTTATTGTGGTAAGATATCCATTGGTTAGGTCTAGCAAATCCATCTTGGTCATGACCCTGAATATGTAATGTATCAATAATCAAAAGTGTAAGTAGGATTTATCTTCTTCGAGTTAGGATTAATTAATAGATTAGTTGCATTTCCCTTTGTATACACTACTCACATACTAGTTCGAACCAACCTATATGGAAATGCAACATAATGAATGTATGGTCATTTGTGACTATGTTTGCATGATCTATATTTTCAATCCCAAACCCTGATGATGTGCACATATATAAAAATCAACCTCATTTACCTTGAGACCCTAGATGTGCTTGTGAGGGATAAACACCTAAAAAAATGGGAAGTGTAATGGGTTGATCTGACCGTAATAATCCCATCTAATTATTTTACACTACCTATGTATCCAATACTCCAATGAGGTAAATTAATCCACACATAGTTTTCCCACCTAGATTGATTACGTAATTGTGATCCTTCACTATTTAAATACAACTAATGATTATATTTGGTACCTAAAAAATCTTGTTTTGACATGGATTTTGAGTGCTTTAGACTTAGATTGTGATTAATCTTAGTGAATAGTATGTAAATTAGGAAGAATAGGGAATATTTTATCATTGTACTATAATGTATAAATGTCCAATAGATAAATGTCAAATGGATAGAAAATAATTTGAAATGAGTCCTTGATTTGTTCATATATGGATCCTTTTAAATAATTTCTCATGTGACTAACAAACTAGGATTATAGGCCAACCCTAAGGATGGGTTTGATTTTATAAAATAGTCATTGCTAGAAGTGTGATAGTTTCAACCAGTGTAGGTCATTATCAACTAGCGATAACAACCATAACTATCAGGATTAGCTTGTCTATAGGTAGACTACTTTGAGAGTCTAGATTTATTTGTACAGTATATTTAGTAGGTATTAAAATAAATAATGAGGTTATTTTAGATTATGAAATTAGAATGGAAGGGTTAAATCATAAGATAACATGCAAGTGTGAGAGGATGGTGAATTAAAATCTTGATTCAGTGCTCAAGTCATGCACAGTAAATGTGTGTCATGTTTGCCATTGTCAAGTACTGAAGACCATATTTTAGTATCTATAAGAGGTTACTATAGGGTGTGTTTGATTCATAAACTTGAAAATATACTAATATCATTCATAAAATAGTGTTATCCCAATATTTTAATCTCTAACTATAGAGGATAACCATTATGTAGCCCACTATCCCATATTTGAGGTACAATGAAAGTAACTTCCTATGGCCAACTACATACCGATGCATCAAAAAAACAAATGGATGGAGGATTCCTATGTCTAGGATATGAAAATAACTAGGGGTTATTCCTATATACTTGAAGGTACGTAGAAGCACAAGTTTGTATAAAACATTTTCTAATGGCTTGCATATTTGGGCATAACCCCTCACTCCACATAATCATTGAAAATTGATAACCACACAACCTAAAATAATAATTTTCTACTAGTTTTAAAACTATCAGATCATAGTTTATAACCTAAATAAATAATATATATTAAAAAATGGTAAATAATTTTAGTGATTCCACCTTATTACCACTTTCTAATTGCCAAGATCCTGATAGGGAGAGGTGACAACCTATGGCGGATAAAATTAAATAATCCTAAACCATTGAAATTATTGTGAAAAATGGATTTGGAAAGAGATATGATACTAGATGATATGATGCTTCTTACAATAAATTATAAAAATAGTTAAAATGCTATAAATGATAAATTAAATGAATGGAAAATACTATATTTCATAGAAAAATGGCGTAGAATGACATTATAATATCACCTGCCTCTTAGAGGGGGAAACCTCTTTTGAGAAATCTCAATATAATATAATTTATGGGTGCCTCTCCATTATTATAGGCTCTCATTTATTTTAATTATATCCTAGCTAAATACTACTTCTCATGCATGTCAGATTAATAAAATTGTCTCAAGGGATAACTTGTAAAATCATATACATATATAGATTTTATTAAATATAATAATTGTAAATAAAGAGTTAGGATGAAGGGGTCCTCACATTGATTAGTTGTAAAATAACCTAAACATGCTTCAAATGGTGAATTACTAGTGGATGTGTGTATTTTTTAATTTTATGAGTGTTGAAATATGCCAAAGCATCATCTCAAGTCCACACATACTTTCTATTATAACCTATTTTTATTTGAACCAATATCTTATTTACCACCTCATTTATCCATTAGTACAATGATGGAAATTATTAATTCATTATAGATTCATATCCATATTTCCCCATAGTGTGGTCTATATTTTTCCCAAGAATCTTGAGTCTATATTTGATATAATATACTTAGGTAATCTAGAATGTACCTAGACATTAGAAACGAAGACTTTCGTTGCTTCATGCCATTTTACTATTTTCTTGCATATAATCAAATCACAAATTTTTATTAATCCATTTACAAAAAACATATGTATGGTCATAGACATGATTGGACATGGGTAACCCACTAAAAAAGTACATGGAAATGCTTTCCCATGATCTAGTGGGTACATGTAGTGGCATGTACAATCCTTTCTAACCTTGGGCTTGATTTTAAAACATAGTTTACATCCTCTAATGAATTCATAAACTTATTTCATATTGGGCCAATACACATACCTATGCACCATGGTATTACCAACACCAAAGTGTCCTAAAACCTTGGAAGTATGTTCTTCCCTTATCAAGACTAATATTTCATCCTTTGGCACACATAACTTGTCCCACTTGTATAGTAGCCCATCCTTGAGATAACATCCATACTTGCCTTCATTTTTTAAATATTTTTGGAATACAATGTCTACAATGTATCCCCAAAGTCTATGTATTTTGCATATTCTTCTTCATAAGTATCTTTTATGAAGGGATCAATTTGTAAGATAGTATCCAAAGTTGAAACTTGTTTTATTGGTGGCCTAGATAACATATTTTCTAAAACATTTTTGCTTCCCTTATTGTACTTGATTACCAAATGGAATTTTTGGAGAAATCCCATCCATTTATAGTATCTTTTATGTTTCAATTTTTTTTGTTCTTAAAAATATTGAAGAGGTTTATGAATAGTGTACACAATAGTTTCTTTACCTAATAAATAATGCTTCCATTTTTTATTTCCTAAACTAGTTCATAATTTGTTTATAATAAATAGGGTACCACTTTACTAATGAATAAAATACCTCTAGATAATAACAAAAATGCTTACCTCCTTATAATAAAATTTCCCTCATACCATATATCACTTGCATATGTTTCCACTTCAGATAGATACTAAAAATTAGGAAGATCAAGGACCAGTGCATGGCTAATTTTATATTTCAAATAATCAAATGCATTATCATGTTCCTTATACATTTAAAAATTCTTATCCTTTTATACAATTGAATTTATATGTGTGGTTAATGTAGAGAAAACTAACATAAATTTCCTCATATATTATATCAATCCTAAAAAACTTATTGTTTTGGTGGCACTCCTTAGTGTGGGCCAATTCATAATGGCCTCTACCTTTTCTAGGTGCACTCTTAGTTCTCCTCCTCCAACTACATCCCAAATACAAGAGTGATTGTTTTATGAACTTATATTTATTTATATTGTATACTAGATATTTTCTCATCAACACTTACAAGACTTATTTTGCATGCATTACATGTTTCACCCATGTAGCACTAAAAACTAGAGTATTATATAAATAAAATATTACATATGTATCTATGAAAGAATATAATGCATCATTCATTATCTCATGAATGTTTTGGGTGCATTACATAAACCAAAAGGAAGCACCAACCATTCCTAAAAAAATGTTTTATCTTGAATATTTTATTTCATAGATCCTCCATTTTAATTTGATGTTATCATAATTTGGGATCTGAATTTGTGAAATACTTAACATGATGAAGTCGATGTAGAAAATAATCAATCCATGGAATCGAATATCAGTTCTTTATGGTGATCTTGTTTAAGGCATGATGATTGATACACATTCTTCAAGAGCCATATTTATTTCACTGCATCACAATGAGTGACCTACAGGGTGAAGTTATTTGGAATATGATTCCTTGTTTATAAATTATTGAACTTTATTATTTAATTCATTACTCCCCAAAAGTGATTACCTATAAAAACCAATGTTAAGTAGAGGAGATTTATAAAATAATTGAATATCATGTTCTATATTTCTAGGAGGAAAACTATCTAGAGTTTGGAACACATTTTGAAAAGATTGTATCACTTAATATAATCCATTATATCATTTTTTATCACTATAAATTTCATATATTTCAATCCCATCTTCTCTCTTATATTTTAAAATAAGTAAAAAAAAAAACTAATTATTGGCTTGAATGAGACTTTTTTCTTGGTTAGCACTTACCATTGCATGATTGGGATTGTTTTGATGGGCCTTGATGTTATAATTAATTCCATCATTGACCCATAATATTTTTTTATCTCTCCTCATGAAGATTTCATCCCTCAAATACAAGTAACAACTTACAAACACCACATCAAATGCATCAATGAGAATTACATCTTATTCTATCTCATCAATACAATGTGGGTTGATCGCAAGTTTAAATAGTTACATCTTTTTTAACTTGAATTTCAACACCCCTCTTCATCCATCCTAAAGGATATGGATGCATATGATCATATACATGTAAAAAACCTTCTTTAATAATTCATCTGAGATCAAATCAGATTGAGATTTAATATCAACAAGTGAATTCACCCATGTATTCTTAATTTTAATTGTGATTTGGAATAGCTTGCTCATCTCATTATGTTCCTCATTTTTTTAATTTATTGTGTATCCAATCTTATCATATACATCTAAATTATCCTTAATATCTACCTCTAATTTTCAAAAATATGCCATGGACTTCTTATAGTCTAAAGACACATAAATGGTCACATCTACTTGACAATGTGAATTCTTGGCATATTCCAAACCACATGACTTTCAAAAAAATACATCAATCTTATTTTACATTCATCCAAGACATTTATATATATGTGGGTTTGACACTTTGTTTACCACTAATACTAAAAAAAAATTTCAATGTGAAAATATCAAGCTATCTAAAATTACTTTCAGATTGCCTCAAAATCATGACCATTGTCTTTGATCCTCATGGACAGGTCCACTCTAAGATGAAAAGAGCATAAAGTGATCATGTCCACTTATAGCCGATGTGTCATGTGCTAAATAATGGTTAATTTATATAATTCAAAACATACTTTTGGGTTTTTATGCATATTTCATATGGTTGGATAAAGGAAATTGTCAACATATCTACCTATAAATACATGTCAAGAGTTATTCATGATTACCACTTACTATTCACATGGTTTAAACTTATACAAGTTGGTGCATTGAAAAAATCTAACCTTTTCTACCTAAATTTTGAATCATTCACAAGGACCAACCATAATACAAGTCAAGAGACATTTAAATATTTATTTAAGGGCTATCATTGTTAAGTATCAAAGCCATATTTTAGCTTCATACACATAGTTTAAGGATAAAAATTGCAAATTCACTCTAAGTTGGAGAACTACATGGGATTGATTTCTCTCCTTGGAGTATTGGATATGTAAGGAACAATACATCATCAAGGGGTGATTGAGTTTAGCTCAACCTATTACATTCCCATCTTTTTATTTTAGGTTTTAAAGCTATCAAAGTGTCTTAAGGGTTTCAAATACAAGAGAATATAAAGTAAAAATTTTAGGTGGTAAACCCTAGTTGTGATATATATTATTAATTAGCATTCATAGGCACATAAAGGGAAACAACTTGTTTTTACACACAATCAATCATGGTAATTCTATTGTCAACAAACTCAGAAAAACTACATTTCTATCTAGTTAAAATGCTCATGTCCATAAATATATTTTTCTTCTACCTATGATTTTTCATTTATATAATTTTTTTGTCTCTATTTTTTCTTGTCAAAAACCTATCATAGTCAACTAAGACAAGTCCATAGTCAAAAAACTAGAACACACTGCAATATCATCCATTTACAACAAACCTATGACCCATATTCTATTTTTGTACTTTATTTTGAGCATAACCCTACACAATAACTTCTTATAGTTTCCACTTGTAGATATTAATAATAGTAAACATAAATCAGTTTATAAGCTAAGTATATCTCTTCTTAATGTTTTACAAAAATAGTAACTTTCCTTATTTAGAAATTTGATAAAATTAGAATAGTTAATTATTGTAAATCTTTAACATTATAATATTTATAGTTTTACACATATGTAATCAAATAAATTTTTATTTGTGTTATATAAGATGGGGTAAAACATATTGATTAACTCCAACTTTTTTTTCAACCCTTTACTTTCTAATTTCATTTTTCAATTTTAGATTTCTTCTTTCTTTGTTTTCCTATAAATTATGTTCTAGGAGTTTTAAAATAATAATATCTATCATTGTGGGAAAAGTGATCATCATTTTTACTTGAGACATGATGTTATGGGTACTACCCAAATATTCAAGTCATTAGACAACATTATTCACATATTTTAGTTTCCATGTACCTCCTGGTATATCAGAATGCCTAGGATTCTATTTTCATCCATAAGAAGCCCTCAACCATTTGTTGATGTAGTGCATTTGTAAGTGATTAGACATGGAAAATTACATACATTGTAACCTATAGATGGGATAGTGTGACTATGGGAACAATGGAATCCTCCATAGTTAGTGCCTTCATGATTGTGATCACTATTTAAAACTAAGATAATATATATAAGAGCTTACAAAACAAACAAACACTTGACTATTTTAACCCTTAATCATTGTTGTGAAATTAAAAAATTCATGGTAGATGCATTTTTACTACATGTGTTTTGGTATTATAGTATGCCTTACTTTCCAAATTGTGCAACATATATTGACATTAATCAAATTGAAATACAACATAAAGTCTAAAATTACCATTATGCAATCTCAAACCTTTCTTAAATCACAAATACCATTAATATACATCTTTGTAAAGTATAGCATGGCTTAGGAATAAGAAAATTATAAATTCAAAATGCTATAAGGCCTAATCCACATCTTGTTGATGGATTTATCATGGTTATTTATACTGATCATGTTAATGTATATAAAAAATATGAACTTAATGACAAAGAATTCATTGACTATCTTAATTAAAATTGACATAAGATTGATTTATTCTTATATATTACATGAAATAATCAAAATAGATTGTCTTCCACTTTCACTTCTACTTTAGATACTCCAGTTACTACCATTGCTCCTATTTCCATATAAAGACCTAGAATTAGATATATTCCCACAACCCTAGGTATGGGGTCATCACTTGGTTTAAAATAGATTAACAAGCATATTTATATAAGGGTATCATAAACACCCCTCTTGATCACCACACAAAGTCCACTTACAACTTTTCCTAATGTATCCTCTCTTGAGAAAATGTTTCTAGCCTTACGTGCTAAAATAATGAAATCATAATAATTTACATCCCAAGATACTCACTCAAAATACTCTCATACTCTTATTCATAATCCTTTGGCACCTAAAATAGCCTGTTACCCTCTAAAAGTAGGTTTTGTAGCACCTACGATAACACTTTATGAGGGTAAAGGTGATCTTGCATAACATCTTTGTTAATTCCATGTCATATGCTTAGACTATGAATGAAGTGATAAATTAATCACCAATATTTTTATATTAAGTATTAATGACTATGATATATGATGGTTTTATGATATTCTTCTTCAATAAATTATATCATTAAACCCATTGGAAAATCAAATTTTAGCATTATTTTCAATCAACATAGGTGAATATCTATCATATGCTAAAATTACTAAACTCAAGTAAGGGTCAAATGAGCCAATTAGAAAATATGTTATTTGGTACAATACCATTCTATCAAATATTTTAAAATATATGGCATATAATGAATTTCAAGATATCTTCACTCAAATCTTGATAGCACGATTTCATGAATCAATCATTTTTGATAAATTAAAATCCTTTGATGATCTATTTAATACAATCAAAAAAGGGAAGTTAAGATTTTAACATTGAACAACTTAAAATATGAACCAAGTGTTCCAAATAGATAAAATGTCAAGTTTCAAATCAAGCCAAATTAAAAATTCAAATCTAGCAAAATCAAAAATTCAAATCTAGCAAAATCAAAATAAAAATAAAAAATAATAGTTAATGCAATATCACAACCAAAATATAAGCTTCAATTGATAGCTCCAACATAAAGACAATTTATAGGGTTACTAAAACTCCATCATATATTTTTATAAAAGCTAATTAATTACAATCTCATATCTTTGCCTTCTCCATTTGAGGTTGATTTGAAAAATCATCAACTTAATGGCTTTGGTAGTAACACATATTATGAATACCATAAATGCATCAAGAATTCCAAGAAAAAGTGTTATAGGATTAGGCATATAATATAAGATATGATCGATGATAATAATATTAAGGTAAGTAAACCCTTAGAGGAATTATAACCACCAAAAAATGATAATGTAAATCTAAATATTTTCATTAATATTTTTCCCAAAAATGGTTCAATGGAGAATATAGATATTTAGAAGTACATGATGCATACAATGTGTATCCTCCTCCTAAGACATATGGGCATCAAATATATAATTATTGGAGCATTTACAAGAACATTATAAAAATGTATAGTGATCACTTTTGATGATAGTGAAATTAATAATGATTATTTATATGACACACACTTTTTATTAGAGCATATATCAGCAAACAACATATACACAATTTTACGATTGATAATAGATCGATTGAAAATGTGATGTAGGAGCATCACTACCTTTGTACATACTAGTATTTTTTTCATGATTTGAGTCATTATGGAGTCATTAAAGTCCTTTTATGTTGATTATGAGTCTTAGGATGTCTTTAGAATTTGAATTAGAGTCCTAGTGGCATTTTCCTGCCATTTTGCAATATTTGAAAATTTGAATAGTTTAATCTAGAATGGGTGTTGTAGGAAATTTTCATCAATTTTTGAAGATGAAAATGGTTAGGAAGAATTAATAAGTAAAACATGACATTTATCACGGCGCATTGGTTAAAATTTTATGAAATCAATCTTGTTATTTGTCTCAATATGCAATGTTCTTGTAAGTGACCATTGATAGATAGTTAAGGTAGTTAGACTTGACATAAGCATGTAAATTTTGGTTTTTAGTAGATTTTTTGATACTGTATTCAAAATTTTAGGAAATATAGTCCTAATAAATAATTAAAGAGGATATTAAACTTTGACATAAAGGTCTACAATTCAGTACTCATGTATATGTATAAGATGATGAACTATATTTAGTTTGTGCTTTGAAGGAAGACGTTAAAAATTTATATTTATGATGTTTCAAACAAGTTTTTGAGTTAATATTATGTTTTTTAATATTATTTTTTCATTTCATTTTCTTTTTTTCATATCACATTACTTAGAATTCTATATACTCCTATTGATTATATGTTAGTATAGACAACCAACATAGAACATTGTGTATTGGCATAACAGAGTTATTACAAGGAATTCTAAAGTATTTAAAAAGGTTTAATAGGATATTATATATCATAAAAACCTTATATATATTTGTAAATTTTCTTTGGATACCTAATACCTTCAAGATAGAGCCATACACCCTACAGACTATGTCTATGCATATAGGGGTGTAAAATAAGTTATAAAAGAGTGGAACAAAGGAATCATTGTCGAGAATAAGTAATTTTAATAGGTGGATTATGTTTAAAAATATATATATGTACCTTCATATATCATTTAACATCTTTAAGTAATTTAAAACCCTAAGATAGGTGCTCTTAATAGACTGCAAGATAGGTCTATGTATTCAGGGAAACCAAGAATGACACCAAAATTTTGAACAAAGGTGAGAAATTGAGAAAATAATGATTTAAAAATTTACTTATAGGTTAATAATACCTAATTAAATTATCATAATGTATTTATAGTGGATTGTAATATCAAAAAGGCATTTTGAGTGTTCTCGTATGCACATAGAGGGAGTAAACCCTATTTCTAGGGTTTTAAACAAAAATAGGTATTCCAAGTGTTTAAACTAGAAAAATACTCTAAAATATGGTAATTAATTAGGTTTTGTATCATATTAATATATTATTAAGTTTCATCTTGATCTAATACGTGTTTTGTATGTCTATATGTGATCGTGTGTAGACTTATGCAAGATAAACCTAATAAACCTAAAAAAAAAGCCAATAAGGGTCTAGAAAAGTGTCTTAAGAAGAGACTTGGGTAATGAAACCTTGCAGAATGATAAAATTAGATAAAATGTGCTTTAATATGGTGATATATTATTTAAATGTCTTCATACAGTCTATACATGCAATAAATTCCTTAAAAAATGCTACTAGATTGTGTCTTAAGGTATGCAGAGTAATGTAGGAAATGAATTGTTGTTTAAGAAGTAAGTTGATGTTTTTATTATCTTTTTATTTTAATGAGGAATGATAATTACATATAAAGGGCATCATTAAGGTGTCTATAACCCTTAAACCAAACATTGAAGCCAAAGACTATTGAGTGTACCATAAATCAATAAATTAGTGTTCAAGAAGTGAAATCGGAACAAAGACAAGTTGAGAGATAGTTGGTTACTTTCTGAATCAAAATACATGTACAATTACATTAATTTATAATCTTATATACTCAAATAAATATTTTCAAGCTATATCAAATGTAGTCAAAGCATTTGATGGGTGTACATAGGATATTTTTAGACAGATAATATTACCTCTCCAAATGGGTTGAAAAATAATGGTTACTCCATTTCTAGTCTTACCAAGCACATGGGTCTTCAATATGATATTATGACACCCTTGGACATAAATTTTTCATGTATAACCATCTATAATGCATAGATATATTAGTCACATACATTGCAATTAGGTGGTCAAAATTCAAGGCATTCCATATGAGTACCCTTTATAATTAGTGGTAACTCCTCTTCTTCACACACCACCACCATAGTTTGTTTTGAAACCTATTCAAGAGCACCATAAAAATATAATTATGGCACATAATCTAAATTTTATTACAAATAAAATCATTACATCTATTCATAGTATAATGCAAAATCAATTATGACATTTATATAAAATATTTATATGCAATCACTTCAAGGAACTTCCCAAGTAGAAAGATTCATATCAAATAGTTAATCAAGGTTAAAATAAATATAAATATCCTACAATGTTCTTATGGTAGTACCTTGGATAGTTCAACATGATCCACAATGAACACAATTAGTGTATCATTCTCCAATTCTAAAACCAACTACATAAATTCTTGCACCTTCTCGAGTTACACATATGATAACACATTCTATAAGTAGTGATGAGGATGGTTAAAATGAAACACTTGATGCTATTTCAGAGTTAGATACACCTATTTGGATCACTTTGCAACCATATAAAGTCAAAATAAAACTATATGATCCAAGCATACATGATGGGATCAAAGGTTAGTCTCCTTTCAAAACATTAAAAATGCAAAAAAATAAAATATATAAAAATAAAATATTACAAAAATACAAAAACATTCAAAATATTTTTAAATATAATAAAAATATTTTCAAAAACATATTCTAAATAGGACCTAGTTTTAAATTGAGAAAATAAAATCTAAATCCAACTAAATAAATATGATGGCAAGATATGAAAATTTATAACATATTTTTTTTGTCAAAATCAAGACCATAGTATGACATGAGATACTAGTTTAAGTCTTTACTTATGTTATATATCACATATTTAAGTTTTTAGCATATTATTTTTATACACACACATTCATTTAAAAATATATGTGAGTGTCATGCTAGATATACATTATATATGCATTATTATATTCTGGAGTCCCTTCTACCTAATGGCCATGCCTATGCTAGGGGCATCTAAATCTACATGTTACCCTATAATAGGTTGTATCTATCTATGACCTTAAATATAATATTGAGATAATTATATTACAAATGTCTTATTAATCACTCATATTTTACATTGTGTTACATGGATATGCTGCTTTTCTATAACATGGCATTGATACATATGGATGGAATAGACTAGTTTTCACTTTTTTTATGCTTCTCCAATGTTTTATTATTTTTTTGCATGATAGTCTTAACATTATTTTGTTATTATGTGCAACCCTTGGCCCTTGTGTGAATCATTACTTTATATATGCAAAATTTTAACATGCACATTACTTTTGGCCCTTGGCCTTATGTGTACAATACTCACTTATGTGACATTTAAACATGTCCTTTGTATGTATCCCTTTACCTTATTACGTGAAATTATTATGTTTTATGATTATATGTTTGCTAATATTGATTAATAGTGCCATGATTCATAGCATGCACTTTTACTATGGATACCCCAATATGTGCTTCAATATATATATATATATATATATATATATATATATATATATATATATATATATATATATATATATATATATATATATATATATATATATATATATATATATATATATATATATATATATATATATATATATGTATATGTATATCTGTGTGTGTGTGTGTGTGTGTGTGTGTGTGTGTGTGTGTGTGTGTGTGTGTGTGTGTGTGTGTGTGTGTGTATGTATGTATATACACACACACACACACACACACACACACACACACACACACACACACACACACACACACACACACACACACACACACACACACACACACACACACATGACACTTGTGTTCCTATAATTCAATATGTTACATACATTAATTCAAATGAAAATAAAAATTATATGATAATATACTCTCTAACATGTTGACAATATACTACATGATTTTATATTTATCACATGATACTATTAAATCTTATTTTGAGATGAGTGACTTATAGGCTACATCTATCATCTCAAAAGGGGGACATCATAGTGGGACTATATTAGAGATTTGAACCTCCATGAACATATTTGGGACATAATATAGGCTTTCAAAGATTCAAACTAATGTTAGTGTAGGCATTTTCCCACCTAGTGGTTTTATCTACACGTCTTTTTAGCTTACTTAGGTTGATTAATTAAGTCATTAGGGGTCATTTACCTTTAAGTGGGTTCTAATTGTGAATTACGATTTTACCTTTTTGGTGACCTAATTTCACCCTATATGTAATTTTTTATTCTTATAATTTGGTTAATACAAACATTTATTTTATAGAATTTTCTTATTTTTGGAGTTCTCATTCTGCCTCTACAGTTATTTGACATTATTGCATGCTCACTATTCATAGATCTTGGCAAACTCTAACATGGGGTCAAAGCTTTTATGATAGCCTCATGCATTTTTCTCCTTTGGCACAATCCTCCTGTATTCATCATAGCTGGTTTTGTTCTTTCATGGCTATTTTTTTACCCTAGAGGCATGATTCTTCTCTATTATGATACTCATGTCAAATGACCTCAGATCAAACATCTAGTTGCATATTCCTTTTAGATTTTTTGAGATCTCAAATGGATATTTTATTATTTTGAGAAAGTTCATTGATTTTCCATAAACTAAGTTTTCTTCTTACTGGTTAGATGTTTATATGGATGATTAGAAGAACTTGCAAAACCCAAAAATATGGTGACTTAATCAATCAAACTTCACAACCCCAACAACTTAGAAGTATTTGATAGTAAGTAATCAAAGTTTTTAAACCCATCAACTTGATTAAAGATCTAGGTTTTTGAAGGAGTATTACTTCTCCAAGTTCTCAAGTAGTAGTTGTTCGAAAACCCAAGTAGTAGTCATTCAAAACCCTAAGCAAGTAGTGCTTAGTCAGAACTCTGAGCAGGTAAATCATGTTTGAAACCTTGGGTAAGTAAATATCCTTCTAAACCCTAAGCAAGTAATTCTTAGTTGAAATCTTGAGTAAGTAAAGTAGTGTTGAAACCTTAAGCAAGTAAAGCTCCTTTAGAACCATGATCAAGTAAAGCAACATGGAAAGCCTGAGTAAGTAAAGTAGTGTGGAAAACCCATGCAAGCAAGCTGTAAAACCCTGTGTGATATTTAGGAGGGTGTCAAATTTTAGGTGAAAGGTAGTGAATAAATAGATTGAAGTTTTTTCCATTTATAAAATTTTGGATGAAAAAACACAAGTAAAAAAAATTCTATTTTTGGAAAGGGTCTAGGAATATGTGGGAGTAAGAACTTGTAAGTGCCATAAATTTCAATCCATATCTCTATTTTTTTTAATTACATATTTTTTAAGTTATACATATTGGTGGTATTGTTTTTGAATTTTTGTAACACATATTTTCATCATGTTTTAATGGATTAAATCTCACTTTATCCCTATTTTACTCTCTCTTGGATTCATTATTAGTTGAATCTAACGTCCCTCTAGTTACTTGTACTTACACACATACTACTCATGATGTATTTTTGGTTGAATCCAATGTCTATAAGAGTGTGCTTATATTTGAAAATTCTAATTGGATCACTACTAATCGTTTTAAGGGGGTACTATGGTGTGATGTGCATTCTTTATTTTTCTACATTATTCTTTACTTACTAAAACAATCTTTAATTCTACACTATACATTAACTCTCTATTAGTCTACTTACACCATTTAATTATCATGAATGGAAACTTAAAATAGAAATCATCTTACAATCCAAGGGTTACCATCAAATTATAATGGGCACTGAGACTGAACTTACTAATACTGGAGTGAAAATCAAATGGTTTAAAAATTATGATAAAGTCTATGGACTAATGTGTCTTTCCATCTCCCTAGATCTATGCTTTCACATATCTGCCAAAACACCTACTAAAGTGTGGGCCCAACTCTCTAAGCTCTTTAGGGTGCAAGATGTGATGAGAGAACATGAACTAGAAAATGATCTCATTAGATTGAGCCTAGATGACTTCAACACTTGTTAGGACTTCTTCACCAAGTTTAGACTTTTGAGATTATAGTTGAAAGAATGTGGCATTGAAAATAAAGATGAACAACTTTTTCTATCAATACTCTCTAAATTAGGTCCCAAATATTCTATATTTGTGTCCACTTTCCATGCCACTAAAAGTGCTCTTGACACCGCATGAAAGATGCCCTCTTTAGATACCTTTGTTATATACTTGATTTAGGAGAAAGATAAGTTGATATAGATGGACATAGTGAAGTCATCTAAATCTTATGAACTACTTGATGAGAAAGATAAGTATTCTAATAGTAGAGAGAGAAAGTAGAGCAAGAAAAATGGTCAGAAGGCTAAAAATATTTCTACCTCTTCTTCTACTCATAAGCCTAAGAAATATTGGATCAAATGTGGGAATTTCTCAGGTAAGCATGATGAGAGTAAATGTTTGAAGAAACAAATTGATCACATTACTAGCCTTCTTATTCAGAACAACATGGGTGTCTCAGATTTTATCAAACCATCTTCGTCAACCCATGAATCCATTAAGGCAAATGACTCTAGCAAATAAAAGGTAAAATAGAATACTAAGGGGAAACAAAATGGAAAATCCTTAGTTTTATTTGTGCCTCCAACTCATCCTGCATGGGTCATTGACTCTGGTGCTTCACATCACATGGCCTCTTCATAGATTGAGTTTAGTTCCTTAGAACCATATGACATGTTCTCTATACAACTAGATGACAACAATTTTAAAAAGGTTATTGGGAGAGGGTCTATTGATGTGAGTGATGGAACATTCAATAATGGTCTAAGTGTGCCCTCACTTTTAACTAATCTCCTATCAGTCTACCAGATCACTCACCTTGGTCTGGGCATGCGAGTTGAATTCAATCCAGATTTAATGTACATTAAGGAGTTATACAATGATACTATTTTAGATATGGGAATGGTAAATCATTAGACTCAGATATATAGATTCTCACACTTTAATTTTGACTCTCTTTTAGATTCTTTAGATTCCTCTTCAGACTCACCTGTACTTATTGACACTTTTGAGCCTAAGCATTTTTTTGATATTGACAATTCTTATTCTATAGATGACTACATCAGTGAAGTCAACAAACCTCAACCATATCCTTTTCACCTTCCAGATATTCAATATTTTGTTCCTAATCCACCTACCTCTAGTCTACTTTCAAAATTATAGGGAAATGGTCTACTAATCTATAATACATCAGACATTAGGTAGTTTATTCCATAATTACAGAGGATTCTACAAACCTTCTTTGCCTCTGCTTCTAATGCACCATCTTGGTTTAGATTATTTGGCCCATCCACCTCACAATATGAGAATAATTCCTTTCATAGTAATTACACCTTTTTTGAAGATCTATCAGGCACTTGGTGGACAAACTCACTATTTCAGGGTGAACCACTCTTCACTGCATCTACTTTTGATTCATAGTCACTTTCGAGCATTCATTTGAGGGACATCAGGTGGTTAAAGTCAATTATATACCTTAGTGGGACTTTTTAGTTGTCTTCTCTTCTTTTCTTTCTTTTGGGAAGGAATTTTTTTCCTACAAGTTTTCTCCTTTACCTTGATTTATGGGAGTTGTATTTTGCTTAGGTATCTCATTAGGCCTTGTTGCTGGGACCCAATTCTTCTACCCACCTAATCTACACTTTAGGGGGTGTTAGTTTAGGAATTTTCCCACCTTGTGGTTTTATCTACATGTCTTTTCATCTTACTTAGGTAATTTAATTAAGTCATTAGGGTTCATTTACCTTTAAGTGGGTTCTAATTGTGAATAAGGGTTTTACCTTTTTGGTGATCTAATTTCACCCTATATGTACTTTATTCTTCTTATGAGTTGGTTAATGTAAATATTTATTTTATGAATTTTTATTGTTTTTGGAGCTCTCATTTTGCCTCTATAGTAATTTGACATTATTGCATGATCGCTATTTAGAGATCTTGATAAACTCTAACAACTAATTCTAAAACAAAGTATAGGTTTTCAAAGATTCAAAGTGATTTATAGATCAAAAATATGATATATAATAACACATTGATACATAAGGGTAATATGACATGCATAAGCACTCACATTTAAAATAATTAAGGCACAAAATCATACACACTTAAATTCATATGCAAGGACATATGCAATATAGTCAAAATATCAATGTTACAAGTTTAAAATACATTCACAATGAGCATAGAGATGAATAAAATTCCATATTATTGGAACATATTTAGAGGGGAAATTATACTCATTCATGCTTATAATCATTCATAATTTTCAAAGGTCAATGTTTCAAAATTCAAAGTTTCAACGTGGGAAAAATGCATGGTACTTGTTCATGCACATTTTCAAAGTTAAAAATTCATAGAGAAAAAAAATCAAATTCAAAGGAAAAATATTCATTTAAAAGAAAACTATTTAACAAATATGGTCATGATGGGGGCATGGATATAATCCATTCGATTTTGATCATGTGAATTAGAATATAGATTTATTTACAATAGTGTGATTCAATTTTATGTGGGTGATGTATGTTGGAGTGTAGTGATACTCAATATCCTTGGCATCATTTTAAGTGAACCTAAAATGGTTCCACATTTTGGATTAGTAAATTGGGTACTATTCATTATTCATGAAATTTGGAATAATTCATCTTTCCAACTCAAGATCTTGATTATTTATTCAAATTAGGACTTGTCACTCTCAATTATACATTGGTTAATACTCTACAAGTACTTCAATAGGGGGTATGGTTCTCTATTTTAGGTTATAGGGAAATTTCATTTCACATGTATAAAAGTGTACTCTTACTTTGCTCTCTTTTCAATTATAATTTTTAAAAAATTAAGTTTTCTTTAATTTTAAATGAACAAAATGACTACTTCATGCATTGTTACAAGGTTTGCTAAATTTGAGTGCCCTACACAATTGAAGTATCAACTCAAATGAAAAGTGTATTGTCCATACTCAAGTTCAAATTATTTCTCATTTAATCTATTAAATTTAGAATTAGAATAAGGATGATGAGGGGGGGGGGGGGGTGTAGACACATAATTATGGTCATAGGTACTTGAAAATGTTAATTATTAACACTCCAAACATCATGACATGTTCACAAATACATAATTATTATTTACCTTTCCTTTAAGCCATTAATCTATATGTGGGGTAGACTCTTTGTTTGTCATTAATACTATAAAAAAAATCAAATTAAAATGATCAAGGTATCTAAAATCCCCTTTAGACTACCTAGTTAAAGATAGGTTTCCTTTATCCTCTTACTTAGGACCACTCTGGGTAGACTGGAGTGCAGTGTGCCCCTTTCTACTTATAACAAGTTTGCCTTAGGCTAGATAATGGTTAGTTTTATAAATTCAAAAAATCCTTTTGAGTATTCCCACTTATTTCACATGGTCTACTAAATCAAAATTTCAAAATATTTTCCTAAAAATACATGTCAAGAGTCACTCATTATAGTGGTGTCTTGGGACTTTGTCTCATTATCCATGTATGATTCCAGTGTAGTTCCTCTACCAACAAGATTTCCTTTGCCTTCTTGAGGAATTTTTATCAAATTTAAATTCCAATTTATTTTATATATATATATATATATATATATATATATATATATATATATATATATATATATATATATATATATATATATATATATATATATAATCTTTCAATCATAAGGGAAAAATTATCCTTCTTGAGTTCTTGTCATTGTCATATAAATTATTCAAAATTTCAACAATATGCCAAGTATTAATCAATCTAGTACAAAAATTATCTATAAACTCTCAAGTCACTAACTTCCTAAAATTCATTGAATCACAACTTGTTTTTTTTCTTTGAATTTACTTCAAAAGGAAAACTTAATACATAAAATTACCTATAATTATCATGTATTCACTATGCTCTAAGATAAAAATTCTTAAGAACTAAATATGATTTCAAATGTGTATAGACATATCTCAAAATAAGAGAGATAACGACACCAAGAATTTTGACCTAAAACGCCCATAGGATGTAATAAAAAACTAGTTGAAAGAGGTAACATATATACTTCCCATTTTATAGTGGCTAATGACATATTATAATAAGATTTATAACATGTACAACACATAACTATCCTACTCACAAAAAATCTTCATTGTTTCCTCATTTTGATTCTTCATATGACCATCTAGATAATTGCTTTGTTCACCAATGCCTTTATACATATATGTCATCCTTATTATATCCATTAGAGATGTTTTTTATGCACTAAAGTTTCACCAAATATCTAAGAATTTAAAGAGAGTTTTTTTTAATTTTTTATAAATGACCCTTAGCTTTCGTGAGAGAAAATATTGGTTAGAGTAGCTAACAATTTTGAAATAGTTATGGTGGTTTCATGAACCAATTGTAACATAACACCCTAATGGTTATGTAACTACCAAATATAAATTTAGAACTCATCCCTTGAATCTTTGATGATTATTTAAATTGGATCTACTATCTATTGTTTGATGAATGGATTGTTTTCTAGATTTAAATTATGGATCATAAATACTCCTAATTGTAGTAAGTCTAATAAGCAGGTGCATAACCTTTGTTTATAGCTAATACATCATGACACATTTGAATTTTTTTTAGATATTACCTAATTTAACAAATCTATAAATTGGCATAGAAAAATTTAACGTGGTTTCAAAAATATGATTGTGCATAAGTACAAGGTGATGTTTTAAATGTTGAATACATAGTTTTATGGAAAAATATTAGTGGGAGTTGAAACAATAGAATTAGATAATGAAATCTCTTCAATAATCCAATATTCATCACTACCTATTGATAATACCACTCTATTAAATTGACATTTCACATAAACTTGTAAGTATGCATGTAGGGATTCCTAAGGATTACATCACATAGATCAATTAGTGCTACATCAAAAGCTAGATCCTATTTGATATAATGGATAAAATATGTGAATTGGAATTGTATAGTGACATTTATACCTTTGTTGTTACAAGAACTAAACCATATCAATTTTTTAAGGCTACATATGAGGTTAGATGGAAAATATAGCCACTTGATCATTTCTTCAAAGATAAGGATTTTCATGCTATTAGAATCAATAATAATTTGGAGTGGCTATCATTTCACTCAATATAAAAATGGAATATTAATTCTACATTAGCATCTTGTGCTATTTTTACTACTTTTACAGTGGATACTAAAACATTTGGATCTATGTCAATGATTTTTTTGAGGTTTAAATCCATAAACCCATGTTTCTATCCACATAATCAAACTCTTATATGCATAACACCATATGTTAGAGTGGATATGAAATTTATGTTTATCACACCATTTACTTATCTTAGATTGTGGCTGATTTTTTTCTAAACAACTTATTTTATTTGATGCAGAAAATGTGTCTCACTTTAGCTTTATCTTGAAATATTTCTCAATGGTTTCCACATAGTGAAAATGGTATCCCATCATTTTGACCTTAGTCAGCTCTAGTTTGGATTGAGTGGATGGTTGTATGATACTGACACTTGAAGACTCTATGTTACTATAACTTGAATGATCATGGTATTGCATATAGGTCATGGGAGGAATCTATGTAGGTTTTGTTTTACTAGTCATGCCATTTATGTAGTTGTTTCCACTAAATTTATTGATCATCATAGATAATATTCATCCTCAAAAGATTATTAGGAATTTATCCCAATTTTTTTAGGATCTTCCTTTTTCTGGTCTTTCCCCTAAAGCAAATGGGCTTGGTACCACTTATTAATGAGTGAAAAAAAATTGATAAGTGCAATATTGATTTTCTCTTCATTAAAAAATTCATTCATAGATAAATGTGACTTTAATTGATCTAACCAGTTATCTACTACATCTACATTATTTTTTCCTTAAACATAGGAATGCCTATATCAAATTGAAACCTACGGGGGACTCAAGAAACAAAAAATTTAATTACTTTTTATCTTGATGGAGCTTCCCATTCAATTAATTCAACTAGATGGTTGAACATAAATGTATTTTTCTCTTGAATTAATTTTTTAATGTTGTTATTGATCAACTTTTGGATTGTATCTTTTGAGTTGTTATATTTTTTCCATTTAAAATTTATTAAAATAACACAAAAGGTATTCTAGTGTGTCTCATGGTTTGTTATCAAGATCTAAAAAATATAACTTGGTTTTATATGATATGTATGAACAAGATAAACCACTATGATACCACTAATATAGGTCTTAGGAGGTTACTTGGGGGAAAACACTCTAACAGAGAATTTAAATGTGTTATATACATATGTGGATGTTATATGTGATAATAAGATGAGAATAGATAAATAGAGAGAGAGAGAGAGAGAGAGAGAGAGAGAGAGAGAGAGAGAGAGAGAGAGAGAGAGAGAGAGAGAGAGAGAGAGAGAGAGAGAGAGAGAGAGAGAGAGAGAGTATAAATATAATAGTATATGTTTTATTACTATGCCCTTAAACTATAGTGTATCTAAGGATATATGTGGCTAGCTTGTGGCTCACACACCTTCATATTAGTTTGTTGCATTTAATGATGTTCTTAGTATGGTTGACCTATGGATAACCATGGCTAAGTAGAGTATATATAAGAGGTCTTGGTTAGTATTTTATCATCATATCATGAATTCTATTCTTATTGCATTATTATGGAGGTTGCCCCCTCAAAGTGGCTCAATAATGATATTCAAGTTTTATACTCTTTTTCCAATTGTTATTATGGATCTGCTTATGCTTCTCTTAATTTTGGCATATATAATTCTATTGTTGTAAATCATCTACGTAATTTATTTATAAGTGATATCAGATCTTTGATTTGGAAAAAAAATTCAATGCAATTTTTTTCTTCAGATCTAGCATCCTGAGCACCAGAAGGCTATAAAACAATAACTTGTGATCTAGGAGACATTGATATTTTTTGTCACCACATTTTTGTTTATGAGGTTTTTTCTACAAAAAAAGAAAAAACATTTTTCTAGGTAAAAAAACAAGTCTAGAATTTTTTTAACTTGTGAAAATTAGCAGTCATTGGATTCATCTCTATGAGATAATAATAATGGTATATCCTATTGATACACTTATTTAGGTCAAAAAATTTCACCCTTATGAATATTAGTAGTAGTTGGTTCATCTTGACGAGATGATTGCAATGATGTATTCCAATAGTAAAATTTTTGGGGCTGAAATCCTATTAGGGTTTGTGCATGCCTGGTTCAAACACTCATGGATGCAAAAAGGGAAATAAACTCCAAAAAATCCTTACAAGGATGACATAGAATCTAATTTTTTTGAGTCATCTATTTGTATAAGCAGTTCAACAACATAATTTAGAGTTATAGGGCATGGTGTAAAAACATGATTTTGATATAATTTAAGGGGACATTATAGGTTTGAGAGGTGACTTAGATAGTGTGAAGGATCAATTAAAACAAATATTTGGGAAATTTGACAACTTATCATCTCAACCACTATAAAATAATCCTCCACCATTTTAGTTTGGTTCTCCTACTCCAAATAATACCAAAACCAATTTTGGCCCTTAACAGATGTTGCCAAAAGTGGACCTATGAAATTTTGATGGTAATGATCCATTCACTTAGCTCACTCAAATTGAAAACTTATTTGACCTACATCAAACTCCATGTTCATAAAAATTGGTTATGGCCTCTCTCTATTTGGAACCTAAGCCATTAATTTGGTATCATTGATTGTGCGTTTAAAATAAAAAGAAGGGTATCCTAGTTTCATGGTTGGTACTTTTTGAGGAGTTGTATCTCTAATATTATAACAATGTCTCTAAATACTACTTTAGTTAGCTAGTTAAGTTGTGCCAAATTAGGACTATCAAGGACTACATTCATCAATTTTAGAATCTCTCCTTACATGTGGTAGACATCACTAAAGAAAATATGACTGACCTATTTTTGGGTGGCCTCAAAGATAACATCCAATTATAGGTTCACATTTTTAATCCTAGTACTATATTTGAGGCCATACCAAGGGCACACATGGTTGAGTAAAAATATATGATTAGACAAAGATCTTTCACCTATATTCATGAACACACATTTCCAGCAGCATCAATTAATTAACCTTCCAGATTGACACATCAACAAGTGGAATAAAAATGTATAAAAGGTTTGTGTTTTAGATACGATAGAAAATAGAACAAAGGGAATCAATGTGCTAAAAATAAGTTATTTTACATTGATGGTGCCAATGATGAAGAAGAAGATGAGGAGGCTTTAGGGTAAGGGTTAGAAGAACCTATGGATGAATCTGAAGATTCTCAACCTACTATTTCTTGTCATGCACTTTCAAGCATTAGTACTCCTCAAACTCTTAAGGTGGTGGGGTTCTTGAATAAATAGAAGGTGACTATATTAATTGAATCTATGAGTACATAAATTCATCAATAGTAAGTTATCTGCTCATTTGAATTATTTTATTTATCTAGCTTCATAATTTTAGGTTATAATAGTAGATGGTGGTATGGTCAACTATTATGGAAAATTCCATATTATTAAGCTTGTTATGGGAGACTATTTATTATATTACCCTATGTTTTCTATTCTTATGGGAGGAGCTAACATTATTTTAGGAGTGTAGTGGCTCACCAATTTGGGCACTATTGAGATGAATTTCTAGGAATTATTTATGAGGTTCCATTCAAAAAAAGGACTTTTGAACTACATGGATTATGGGCTAAATCTCCACAGCTAGTTAGTTTCCACCAAATGATGAAGATTCTTAAAAAAGGAGTAGAAGGTTTTGTGGTAAATTATTTTCCATGGAGGTTTAACCAATTAAGGAGTCTACACATCCTAATTTACAAATGGTGTTGAATGACCATCCTATTATTTTTGGTGTGAATCATCTAAGTAATTTATGTACATTTACTTAGTTATGTTTTTATGGACACATAAATATAGTCATAGGTACTTGATGATAATAATCATTGACAGATCCTAAACCACATGATTTACACTTAGATACATGAATCTTATTCACCATTCCTGTAATCCATTTATCTATATGTGGGATTGACCCTTTCTTTATCATTGTAGTTACACAAAACTTTCAAAGTCAAATTCTCAAGCTAGTTAATGTCACTCGTAAATCATGTCCAACTTAATATAGTTGTGTCTAATATTTTGAGATAGGTCCACACTAGGTGGAAAGGAGTGCTACCACACTCATATCCACCTTGGATACTTGTTTCTCACTCTAAATAGTGTCTAGTTTCAAATTTTTGAAACAATTTTTTGGGTCTTCCCATGCATTTCACGAGGTCAACTAAAGGAAATTATAAAAAATTTTACCTATAAATACACATTAAAGGTAAATCATTATTACAAACTTGGAATTATCTATTGATCACTTTCATGTTATTAGTTATTGAGAAAATGTTTCATATTCTTTCCAAATTTAATATCATTCAAAAGGAGAAACCATGAGCCAAGTCTAGAGAATCTCAAAGCAAGTCAAAAGCTGTAATTTTCAAGTATCAAGTTTGGTTTTCTAGTTACACACACATGGCCAATGATCATAATTTATCAATTACTCTAAGTAGTGAGTGATTTATTTCTCTTCTTGGAGTATTGGATATGTAAGAAATAATCAATTATCAAGGGGGTGATTGAGGTAAACTCAACCCATCAAACTCTCTTATTTTTGAGATCTCCAATATTTCAATGTGCCATTAGGGTTTTAAATATAAAACTAAGGGAAAAAAGTGAATTTTACATGACACAACCTCAATCACAATATTTTATCAAATATAATAATTATATTTTTGTCACGGTTAACCTTGAAAATTCCATGTTCATTAGACTTGAACATATTACGTTGTTGTCCACCTAAAGTTGTCCTTTCCAAAAAACTTTCTGATATGTCATTGTATAAATATTGTTTTCTCTGTCAGTAACTAGTCACAATCAACTGAGATAAATTTGTAGTCAATAGAATTAAGTGGCCTATGATATTATCCATCTAGGGTAGACCTACATAGGAGTAGTTTTAGATTATATTATCAATATTGAGCATGAATGGTTAGATATTTTTATTATTTCCACTTACATATATTTGAAACAGTCAATAGAGTTCCCGATTTGAGCTAAGTACATTTCTTCTTAGTGTTTTCCAAAAATAATAGTTTTCCATATTTGTAAATTTCTAAAATTAGAATTGTTTAAATTATACATATTTAGGATTATGATATATATCTAGTTATACACCTATTAATCATACAACATTTATTTATTTTTATATAAACAATAGAGTAAAATATACTTCTGAACCCATACATTTTCAAGTATTGTCTCTCTGATTTTGTCCCAAGGTTTTAGAATAATTTTTTATTTTAATACACAAAAATATTTCTTTTTGAATTTATTTTCAAAATTAAATATCATTTTAAAAATCATTTTTTCATAGAAACTATGTTCTTGTAGTTTTAAAACACATAGGATCTATTGTTCTAAGTAATGTGGTTTTCAATTTTACCTGAACTATGGTGTGAGGGGCACTTCCCCAATACTCAAGCCATTAGAAAACACTATATATAGATTTTATTTTCCATATATCTCATGGCATATCAAAAAATACTAATATTTATTTTTCATCCATAAGAAGCCTTCAATTATTTTTTCTTGTAGTTCACTGATAAGTAGTTAACTCTAGGAACTTACCCTAAACATACCCTAAAAATGAGATAATGTAGTTATAGGATGGTGGAATCCTCCATAGTTAGTTCCATTTAGGTTGTGTTTAATATTTTATGACTAGGATGAGTATATATGAGAACCTAAAAATTAAAAAAACATGTTGAATAGTTATACATGTACTATTTGTTGTAAAATTTAAAGTTTCAAATTCAAATTATGGTGATATTAACTATTTGCTTACATATTTTGAAATTTAACATTACATTGTATCTTAATTTATGAGGTGTTAATTGGATGCAATATATATGTACATTAATCACATTTAAATATCATAAATATGCTAAAAATTTACAATCTCAAGCCTTAATCAAACTCACATTTTTAAAATAATGCTCCTAGAATACAAGTAACATTAAACTAATCATTTGTAAAGTAAATTATGACTTGGGAAAAAGGACAATTATATATTCACAATGCTATAGGGAAAAACACACACCCTATTTATGGGATTATCATGATCATTTAAGACTAATCAAGCTAATACAAAGCAAGTGGATGAAGTTAATAAAAAAGAATTCACTCAATATCTTAATGCCAACCCACATGTTAAGAATAAAAGCTCTGCTACTAGATGTTATGAATAAAAATTCTGATACTACATGTTAGACCAATGAGCTATATCCTATAGTGCTATAAATTAATGCGAAAAAATAAGCTACAAAATAAGAGACAAAAGGGAAACACATTACACAGAGATTATGTGGAAAACCCTTATAAAAAAAGCAAGGGAAAAAACCATGGACAAAATGGTAACTTCTAGACTTCTTATTAATATCATCAATATCCTCTAAAATGTATCCTCAAGCAGCTCTTTCAATGAGAATAACTAAGCACTCAATGCTTAAACTTAAAGCATTCAGTTTCTGAAGAAAGCATAACATAGTCATCGAGATCTAACCTCTAAGCATGAAAGCACAATATTGCATTGATCCACTAATTGGATGAGAAATACTATAGAGAGATTCATGCTTTATAGCATTTACAACATAGAGAGAGTGATCAAGCAACATCATATGTGGCCTAAAAAATGCACCACCCTACATGTGGGCACACTATTGATCAATAGTTAAAGTTGTCTTTCATATGTGCAAGGTCTAACTTTGAATGACATCTTCATGATTCCAACTTTGAATTCCATCTTCATGATACACTTTGACCTTCACCATGTGCACCAAAATCTTATTCCCCACCTTGCATGTGACCTCAATAAATAATAGTAGACATTGTTCCACACTGTCCCATGTGCATACTCATGAGCCAAAATATTCCTCAACTTTTAACTTCAATCAAAGGAGCCCATAGACAAAATACACCCCATAAGCACATGCTCAAGTGGAATGATGAGATCCACTTTCCTTTTGTCTTCCACATGCATCCAAAATTCATCTCATGTGATTACATGGAGAAATGTGACCCATTTCTCTCTCCTCATCTTTCAATAATAAAATATTCATTATGGGCCATGCCACATCACTAATCAACCACATCAATAACTAGCCATATTACTATCATGCCACATCACCATGAATAGTGGCCATGAATAGTGACTATGAATAATGACTCATGAATAGTGACTACACCAATCACTCAATGCTTACACTTGAAGAAATTAGGTTGTGAACCAAGCATAATGTATCCATCAGGATCCAACCTATAAGCATATAAGCACAAGCTTGCATGAATCCACTAAATTGATGATAAATATAATGGTGAGCTTCATGATTTATAGCATTTACAACATAGAGAGTGAGAGAGTAACATCATAGGTGGCCCAAAAAAAATTCCACATTCCATGTGGGCACTAGTGATAAATAGTAAAATGTTTACTTTTATATGCAAGGGTTAACAAAGTGGACAATCCAATTTAGACAAGATCTAAGCCACTTCTATATGAATCCAAAAATTGTCTCCTACTCCACATGTGAGGACAATAAACAATAATAAACTCTTGTATTATTATTTCATGTGTACACCATATTCAAAAAGGTGTTGTAATCACCTTTTGACTTTTTCCACACATGTGAACCATTAGGTCCCTTATATTTGTGACCCATACATAACCATTTATCTTTTTCACCAAATGACAAACCCATGTGACTACCAAAGACAAAACACATATTCATTGGTGGAGTGATATGCCCCACTCCCATCACATCAACATGACCACATGTGAAAGAACCTCCATGGGCCCAATCACATCACCAATCAGCCACATCACTGACCATTCACATCACTATCATGCCACATCATCATGAATAATGGCCATGAATAATGATTGTGAATAGTGATTCATGAATAGTTACTATGAATAGTGACTTCACATCCTAACACCACATAAGATTGAGACATTCCTATTCATTAGAAGAGATGAAAAATGTAAATCAAGTCAAGCTTCAAATTCTAATTCAAATGTTCTAGATACTATTATTTCTTTTATTCCTATATCAACACTTATAAATACATATGTTCTAACATGCATATGTATGGGTGCATCACAAGGATTCCAAAAGATTCATATTCCTATTTATACAAGGGAATAATACACACTTCTCTTGATTAATACATATGGTATACTACCAACCTCACCTAATTAACACTCTTTTGAGAAAAATATCATATCCTTACATGATAAAGTGTTATAATTAGAGCAAGTTTTCTCTAAAGCTAGTCTTTCAATGGACTACCATAATTTATACAATATCCTTTGGCATTTGAAATATCCTCTTACCCATTACCAATAGGTTTCATATCTCTGAATCTACCAATTTATGAAGGTAAATGTGACCCATAGCAATGGATTTGATCATTCCATGCAACATGCTTAGATTATGCTTACAATGAAAAAATTAATAACCAATATCTTTCCAAGATGACTCAAAGAATATTATTTAAAATGGATATATGATATTTCACTTTAATCATTAAGAGTATTCAAACCTCTAATAGATCAATTTTAAACACACTTTTCTATCAACAATGGTGAAAAGTTACCATATGAAAAAATACAAAACTCAAGCAAAGGCCAATGATCCAATCAATGAATATGTTATTTGGTACAAAAATATGATAGATAAAATGGAAATTTATATGGTAGATAATAAATTAAAAGATATATTCACATAGATTTTACTATCACCACTCCATGAGTCCATCATTTTTGAAAAATTCAAATCTTTTGAAGAGTTATGCCATACAGTTAAAGAAAGTGATTCTAAGCTCATAGCACTGAACAAGATAAAATATGCACCAAGTTCTCCATATACTTCAAATATAAATTTTCAAAGCAAAACAAAATATAATATCAAATCTGATGAAAGAAAAAATAAAGAAAAAGTTATAGTTAATGCATTTTTAAAACCATCAAACAAGTTTTAAGTGACAGGTCCACCAAGGAGGAAATTTAAAATATTACCATAACCTATTTAGGTTATATTACCAAAATTACTTGATTTCAATCTCCTATCTCTACCTCCACCATTTTATCTTGATTTGACCAATCCTCAAACCAGGGGATTCAATATTAATACTTATTGTGACTAACATTGTTGAATTGGAAATTCTACAAATAAATGGTTCAAGTCAAAGCATAATATAGAATATCTTATCGATAATAGTATTATTGAGCAAGGAATACCCAAAAAGGATTATTAGCCATAGAAAAGTTATAATGTAAATAAAAGACTATTTTATAATTTCTTGCCAAATCATTGTACCACAGAGCATATAGATAAATCAAAAGTACATAATTTATACAATGTGCATCCTCCTCCTTTGACATATGTGACGAGGTCAAGAAATGTAACTCATATCACATATTTTAATAATATAAAATAATTATATTTTGGATATTTTAATAAATTTACCCATGCTTTTATCCATATTTCCATCCATGTTGCATATGCTATTATGATGATATAAGATAGTGATTTCCAGATAAAAAATTATAGTTTAATGGTTTTTATGTGGATTTAATAATAAGATTGTCTAATCACCCAAAAATATAAATGGATAATGGTATATGAATTTTATGATAACCTTAATCCATTGGTTGGATGGACCTTGGAGACACAGGGCACTTATAGAAGCTAGCTGAGCCAAACTAGGCACCACCCATAGTATTCATTGTAGTTTACTAGAGCACTCGTAATAACTAGACAGTCACCCATAGAAAATAGAAAATCATTTATCACATCAAATTTAGGCTAATTTATGGTACTATCATGGTTTTAAATAGATTAAAATGTATCCCCTCCATGGTTATATGAATGGTGTGGTCCTTAGATTATATGGAAAGGAAGGAGTTGTTTGCAAGGTTTAAAAAACCATATTCGTCCTTCTTATAGCAAATGTTTTGCATTGGAAGTTAGTTGTTGGTTTGGAGTTGAAGATTTATTACATGATTTAAGGATTATATTTGATTTTATGGATCTAGGGATGAATAAAAACCTCCAACTAAAATATTCCTTCCTCTTCATCTTATTTATTTTACAATTATAACATAATCTTCTATTATAATAATTTTATTGTTGGTATTAAATTATGACAACTATATTTTGGGACAACCATAACATTTATGGTTTTAACCACTTTATTATTGTAAACTATAAATAAACCATATGTCTCCCATATATAAGGAGCAAATTTTTAGGTGACGAGATAGTCTTTTAAGCTTTTCATCATAGAGATAGTTTTGATAGTTGGAAAGTTAAAGAATATTATTGTATGTTTGTAAGTCTACCTAGCAAACTTGTTATGAAATAAAATTAGTGTTGAAATAAATCAGCTATAGTAGAAGAGATAAGTCAAGATCCAATCTAATTGAGGCATGGCCCACTTGTATGGATTTAGTAGTTTGGTTTCTTTTCTATTAGTATTAGTTTTATTTCTATATTTGTTTATGCATGTATTATGTATTCCCTATTGAGTATGTTATGTGTATGATTTCATATTTATATAAGCATTTTCCAATTCTATACATTTGATTCATTCAATATGGGAAGCTTTCAAAATAGTCTTGATTTCTTTCATGCACTTTTCCTTCATGCAATTTCCCTTTTATGAAAGTGTGATTTAAATTTCTATCATTGTATTCCCACAAATGTGTTTCAATTATGAAATGATTAGGACCCCAACCTTTAAGAGAGATTAGTGTTGTACATATAGTGCTGACATCTTACCAAAGTAAATAGACCTTGGGTTAATAACTTAGTGAATAAGCATTATCAATAAACCAAGGAGATACCCCTATAGATTCCATATATCGATTGTACACCACCAAGGAAATTTTTAAATTTTAATGTGTGGAATTTGAACATGTCCATTGCTTGTGGCCCTTGGCTCTATGTTTTATGTGACATTTGAATGTGTCCCTTATCTTTAAAATTATTAATTTACTTTGTGTTTAGTCATTGGACTTATTTATTGTGACATATTCATATCGATTGTATGCGGGCCTTGGACTTATTATATGACATTGCATGAAATTTTGTGCTTTGATTTTTGTACTTGGTGAGCTTGATTAACAGTGCCAAGATATATGTCAAGAAATTTTACTATGTACTTTACTTTAGAGATAATTACTTTATTGCATTATTCATTTCTAAAGCTATATAGACCTAGAATTTTTATGTCTAACATTAAATATGTAACATACATGATTAAATTACAATTAAAATTCTATGGTGACATACTCTCTATATATTGACAAAATCACTACATGATTATATATTTATCACATGATACAGTTAAATACTCTTTTGAGATGAGTGACTTACAGGAATCATCCCTCATCTCAAAAGGGAAGAATCATATTGGACTTGTATTAGAGATCTAAGGTTTCAAGAATAGATAAAAATAAGATTTGTGATAGAGGATAGGGTTCAAAGATACAAAATAAAGGTTTTTAAAGATCCAAATTAATGTAAAATCAAATTTTATAACAGAGTATAAAATTTCAAAGATTCATAAATCAAACACATGATAGATACTAACACATTGAAATAAATCATGGGGGCATATGAAAAGAATATAAACTCAAGTTTTTATATACAAACTTGAATGCATATGCATGGGCATGTGTAAAACAATTACAATATCAAAATTACAGATTGAAAAAACAATTATAATTGAGCATATAAATACATGGCATTATATATCATTTGGCACAGATTCAGGAGGAATGATACTTGTTCATGATCATATATACATATTCAAATTTTAGAGGGAATGATGCTTATCATTCTTATATAGACATATCTCAAATTTAAAAATGCATGATACTTCATGCACACATTTTCAAAGTTAAAAGTTACAATTTCAAAGGCATAATACTTATTCATGTAAATTTTCATTGTTTTAAATCAAAATTTCAAAATAAAACCATTCATTTAAATTTAAATCTATTATAAATGAGGTCATGATGGGTGCATTAATATTATTCATTCAATTTTGATCATGAAAATATAATCTAGATCTGTTTACACTGATGTGATTAGATCTATTACAACTAATGTATATTTGAGTATAGTGACACTGAATAGCCTTGGAAATGATTCTATCAAACCCATTGTGTGGTTCCATCTTATGTTACAAGTGGTTTAAATTTAAGTCTAGTGACAATCAATTACCTTTGCATAATTTATATCAAATCCATCATGGTTTTACCTATTTAGACTAGTACATTGGGTACTATTCCCCATTCATCAAACTTGGAAGCATTCATATTTAACATTAAAGGGATTAATTATTTATTAAAAATTAGGACTTGATCACTCTTAATTTTCTATGGGTTCAAAATTATCAAATTAGTTTTTCAAGTAACACATTTATCCATCATTTGTTATTTATTTTAGGGTAGTTGGGTTTCATTTCCATAAGCAGAGTATCCTCTCAAAGACAAAGTGTGTTGTACACGCTTAGGTTAAATTATTTCTCCTTTACTCTTGAAATTTCATTACTAGAATTGGTGGGGGGGGGGGGGGGTGGATTTTCACACATAAATATGGTCACATGTACATGTACATGATAATTATTGAAACATACTAAACCACATGACTTGCACCAAAATACATGACTCTTATTCACAATTTATCTATATGTGAGATTGAATCTATTTTTTCAATCATTGTTACACAAAACATTCAAAATCAGATGCTCAAACTAATTTGAGTCACCCTTAGACCATATCTATCTCAGGATAATCTTCCATGATCTTTTGAAACATGTCAGCATTGGGTTGATATAAGCACTACCATGCTCATGGCCACCTAGGGTAGTGGTGTCCCATGCCAAATAACATCTAGTTTTTAAATTTTAAATCAATCTTTTAGTTCTTCCCACATTTTTTACAAGATCAACTAAAACAAATTGTCAAAAAATTTACCTATAAAAACACAACAAAGGTCATTCAATATTCCTTACTTAGAAT